>JALPQI010004760.1:0-81246 GCA_025490895.1 Thaumatotibia leucotreta
CAGCAGTCTTCCCGCTCAATCATGATCATAATCTTACGGTAGCTACACCGTAGTGTTAATTTGGAAAATGTTAAAAATTTCAATTTTAATAATACGGAATAAACAGAATTTGTCTTTTTATAGCCAATTTGAAATCATCATCATCATCATCATATCAGCCGAAAGACGTCCACTGCTGAACATAGGCCTCCCCCAAAGATTGCCACAATGACCGGTCCTGCGCCACCCGCATCCAGCGGACTCCTGCGACCTTGAAATTTGAAATGTAATGTAAAATTTTTCTTTAAATTTCTTCTAAAAACACTAATTGCAGGCTACTAAATTGAATACAATTTAGAACCAAAACATTTTTGCTAGTGTAAGGTGAGAATAAACAATATTAATTCTACTGCTATGTCGAACATCAGCTCGATTTTAATATTTAATAAATCCTAGGTTGACACACTAACTCAGGTCTCGCTTCGCGAGGCTCCTATTTCCGGGTGGTTTGCCCTTCGTTTATCTGAAGATACCTAGTAAACCTAACCTACCTAAGCCTGGAGCTGCAGCTATTTTACTTTTTTTAAGATATGGCGGTGTCCCATTATATGACTAGGAATTTCATGATCATGTCTAAACGTCACTAGGCAAATCGTTAAATGTTGTGTTTTGATCGATATTATGGGGACTGTGCTTAGTCAAATCATGCACCGTTTCACGATATATGTATATGCCAAGAATTTCACGATTGGCCGCCGATATAATATATATATTTCTTTAAGACTACAGTATACGTATATAAGTCCTTATTGTCCAAAATGTCTGTAAGCTTGCCTTTCTGAGGTGTCCATTTTTAACCAACATCCTTAAAAAACTTTTTTAAAGCTTTTACTCTTAACGTGACAGTGTTCAAAACGTTTCTGCTAGTTAGGAAAACAAATAAGTATGAACAAGCTTTACATACTCATTTACTCATAGATACTCTTTCACAGTAATTGAAGTCGTGTTTTATCTATTTTAATACAATATTCAGTCGGCACCAGGGTCAAATGTTACATTACACACTTTAAAGAACAGACGGCCGTCAGCCCGTAAATCGTCGTAAGCCACGCTTTTAATCTTTTCTGCGCAGTTTCTATGCATCAATTCCGTGGAAGGCACGGCGATGCCGAGCGGGAAAGGCAGGCCTCCCCTGGCCTCCCGGTCCTCGAGCTCGTTGCCGCACGTCCACGACACGATGCCGACCAGCTCGCCTTGGAAGTCCAACACCATGTGTCCCAGCCCCATGAGGAACCGGTGGCATATGCTGTCGTTTGCTCGATGTCCGAAAATGTTACACGAGTGGACGCAGGGAGCCCAGTAGTCATTATGTTTGAACCTAGTATAATATCTAGAGAAGGGCTCTGGAAGAATTATGTTGCAAACAGAGTTACTGGCGTCTACGTTGTCCAGCATATACAGGTGGTGAGTTTCCGGCGAGTCTTCCTAAAACAGAACAGCAGAATAACATAAACGATCACATCAATTCAGTAAACTGGGGAGAACATAAACCGATATAGCTCTCAAAAATTAAATAGCTAAACGTTGGTTCAGTGACAATGAAAGCGCTTGGATAAAATGGAACCGATGCCCGTTGGCGACTGCATACGGGAAGGCTCAGCGTGGGTAAGCCTGGGTAAGTGGATTGATGACCTCTTAAAACTCACAGAAATCCGCTGGACGCGGTTTTTGCAGGACCTCTTGGTGATATAGTATTAGCAATCCGAAAAAAGGGTATTTGGCACTCTTTGGAGGAGACCCATTTTCATGAATCGTCGATTTTCAGACACTCCATAACGATATTATGATGAAACTAAGATAATTGTACTTCGGCAGTAGTTGTTCCAAACTAAACATCATATACCATGTGTTACCATGTCACATGTTACCACATACGCAAGAAAATTTTAATGCTCTATTGAATAACTAATTCAGGCAGAAATTATGGATGAGACAAAACGTACCTCTGCAACGAATCCTACAAGGCTGTTGCCGTTTCCTAGGTCCCAGTCTTCGAACCAGGTATACGAACCGCTTTGTCGAGGCCTCTTTGTGACAGTTTTGAGAAATCGCCAATTCTCCGGGGGTACAGGGCTCTCCCAGACAACTATAAGAGCAATGTCATCAAATAACTGTTGCGTCTTCTGAGCTGGAGTGATGAACGCTTTGGCTTTCATAAATGTGTTGTCGTATATCACACTTGTGTGGAATACTTTAGCCCTAAAAATTAGAAGATATAATGTACCTTTTAAGTCTCATTCACACGATGAGTAAGGGCTGGCATGATTATAGGTTTGATTTTGGTATGCTTGCCGTCTCTGTCATGTGTCAGGATGTCTTTATGTAGACCGTTATATTGACCATAGTAATGAAAAAAGGTAACGATAAAAAATATAACCTGGAGAGAACATTATTTAAGCGTTGTATTGGAGAAGACAGTAGTTTTTTTAGAAACTTGATATTGAATATGACGATTCAAAAGTGCTTGTTACTATACCTATTTGAATAAAGAATCTTTTTATTTGATTTATTCCATTATATTAGATCAATTGGCACAGCAACATTTATTAGGAAATGCAATCAAGAAGAAGATTAATGCAAGATCTCACGAGATCTCGTCCCTTTTTAACGACATCAATCTCAGCCTAAAAATGGACGCGATCTCGCAAGATGAACAAGACTGCGCTGTAACCTACAAACGACTTGTTCGAAGCCGTTAGGTTCTTTAATCGCGAATTTGTATTAGTTCTCTTACAGTTCGCTAATGATTAACCTACGATTAGTCCTCACGAACGTCGAAATCTGAATGGTCGTAGTCCGTGGCTGGTTTATCGCCAGCAAGACAGCTCCTGTACATAGCTATTGATGCAGTTATGCTGCATAACAGTTAATTGCTAAAGGCATGGACAGAAAAGATACGAAAAAATAGAACTTGGAAGCCGCACGCCATACTAAATTGCCTTTCTAAAACGGTCCTGAATTATACTTGAGAAGTGTCACCCCCTCTTCAATGCTTCACGGTAAAAATGTTCAATGTCAACCTATTCAAATTTCAACCTTCAAAAAAGTAAGAGGTTTACAATTTGACGAAATCTTTTTTATTTTTAAGAATAAATACACAAAGCTGTCGATTTCGCGAGATTCTTTGCATTCCCTATGCGCAATGTAATAAGACTAATGAGTTAGCCTCATCCCGTCTTTTTCAATTGTCTTTTTGACCAACTTGTGCCAATCTAAAAGTATTATGAAACTATTCTCCATGATATGAATAAACGGTTAAACGCTGATCGTTTTCGGCCACATGCTATGAAATATGTACAAAATAAAACTAGTTTTTTGCTCTGTGCGCGAGGCCCAAGGGCCTCGCGGGCTTCTCTTTTTGTCGACTGGAGGAGTAGAGGACTGGAGATTATTTTTTTATTTTCTTTAATTTTTTATTATTGTTTTCGTATTAATTTTTAGTTTTGTCGCAGTAATTGCAAGCCCAATTGAGCTGGACTCCTGCAGCTCGGCCTTCGGCCTCGCGAGCTGTCACGCCTCATAGGAACGCTTCGGGCCTACGGCCCTCCGATTCGTTTTCATGTTACACTTTTTCATTGTGTAGCTTGGGATCACTGGACTCCAGCAGCTCGGCCTTCGGCCTCGCGAGCTGGCTCGCCTGTGTTGGACGCTTCGGGCCTTCGGCCCTACGCGGAGCTCGGCCTTCGGCCTTCGCGGCTACGAAGCTCCGCACAGCTTATGTAGTTGCACAGATTTTATTATACGTTGAATAGCTTTGTTTTCTCGCAGCTCGGCCTCCGGCCTCGCAGGCTACCGCGCCTCAATGGGACGCTCCGGGCCTTCGGCCCTACGCGGAGCTCGGCTTGCGGCCTTTGTTGGGGTTCGAAGCGAACCCTAGCTTCGCTTATTAAGACAGTTAGGAAGGGCAGTTTCACTGCGTGGGCTCGCCCGTCGGGCCTTCGGCCCTCGGGCTCGCGCGGAGAGCACTTCGATTAAAATAGGAATGGTCTATTTCCGCAGTGGACTGCTGCAGTAGATGATAGCATATGGCTGAAAAAGATATACCATTGCAGTAGGCCGTTTATGTATGATGATGACATCTGGGTGCTTAGACAAGTTGCCAATCGCTAACGCTTAGTCGTCAATCGTAAACGAAAGACAGCTAACTGTCTTTGTCGCCCTAATATCAAACAGAGACAGAAAGGGAAAACTACGATACGCTACTAAGCGTTAGCGATTGGCAACTTGGCTAAGCATTCTGGCCTGTTACCGCGAACACCGAAGTTAGTCAATGTCTCGCATTTGTCTCTGTCACTCCGAAAATCTCCGAAATTTACAGATTACGTAGTTCCGGTAGGGGTGCTGAGCATTTATAAAAAAATTCGAAAATTTGATTCTTTCAGATCTAGGCACACTTGATTGATAAACTTTTTCCAATCTGCATCACGCGCTGATTTAGTCTTGATAGTACAAAATAATGCACCACGAAAAATTCCAATACGTCAAGTTACGTACTAAGATCGTCGCGTCCCGGAAACTCAAATTTAGTATAAATTTTTTGGGACATTACTTTTTTATTTAGAATCGAATCAGCTCTTGATTCTGTTTATATGTGTCTTTTATGAGTCCAATCAAGTTTAGATCTAGAAGAATCAGGGTTTCGGGATTTATTGTGAAACACGCTCTCATATAAATATAACTGCTCATTGGATGATACTCACGTGGCAATACACCTGGAAGTCGTGATGAATATCCTGTCCGCGACGGCCGCGGCTGTGCACAGTAGGGGTGCCGTGGCTTTCTTCATGAAATGCTGGTGGATGACGCGGCCGAGCCACGGGTAGTCCGCCTCCTGCGCCGGAGTGGCGCCGCTCTGCGCAGTGCCCAGCACCGGGCAGAAGACTGGAACACACGAGATCATGCCACTCCAGGCATACCTTAGGCCCTACCTAAACCGGCCAGGACATGGTGATAAGAAACCGTGAACATCGAAATTTCTAGCACTTGTCTGTTAGTTACTGTTTCATACCACTGTGTCACGCTTTCAGTTGCTGTTTTGAATAAGTATATTAAAAAATCCGGTGCACTTGTATTTCGTTTTTACGCTAGATTTGAATCCATAAATCAGAAATTGAAAACAAAACATTATCTCATACAAAAATTACCATTGCGTCACGTTTTTTAGGGACACAAAATAAGACAACGAAAAGAATTTTAACCCAAAATTTTATCATAAGAAGATCCACGAAGAGCCTAATTAGTTACCGCCCATAGAAAACATGAAAATTTGAATTCTATGTTTTACTGATGCATTTTTATTGACTAATTCTTGCAGTAGGTACCTACACCTTCAAGCCGTGTAGTGGCAGTGTCACAATATTGATGACGGGCAGCAGCATTTTAGTAGACACACTACTGCGATCGCCAACCCACTTGTCCAGCGTCGCGATTATGGGCACTTACCTTCTAATACGAGAAGGACTACTTACAGGTCTTATTAAAGGTCGGATTCAAAGGCTGTCGTGGCGGTACCGTAACTTCTGGAGAATCCGGAGGTTGCAGCCGCTGCCGCCGGGCGTACGAGGGTGCCTTGCTGCCGACGAGGAGATGAGCGGGAGCGGAAGCGGGGGCGGGAACAGGAGCGGGAGCGGTCGCGTAGTGGATGAACTTATTCCTTCTCATACTGTCCAATAAGTTTTGTAGTCTAGTATTCATGTACGATTGGCAAAATAGCGGAAACGTGAGATAAATAATTCGCACCAGCATTTTAGTTTTATTTGGCCTGGTAAAATAAAAACCAAAGAAATTTGAAAACAGTTTTGAGAGATTATAGCTCAGAATTTCAATGTCGGTATCGATAAATTGAAAATTGCACAATGAGATTGATTTTTCAGGATATTTTGATATCTATTGTGAAATGTGATTGCTGTTTCGAAAAAATATAATACACCACTTTATATTTTACACAATATTGAATGTTGCACAATTTGATAAAATTTTTTATAGCAGGTTGTACATTGCATAATCTTTATCCGTCGTGTTTTTTCGGAAACATCCGAAGGTGCCTTTCTGTCTCAATTCGCTTCAGTGCAACGAATACTGAAGGTCATTGTACAATCAATAATTGTTCACGAAATCAAGTAGACACTGCCGTATATGTAATTGAATTTTCAAAAATGAAACCATACCTTTACCATGGATGTTATTAAAATATGGGCTCTTTGGCTTTCTTTTCGAACGCTGTGGTTGATATTAATGTCAATTGCTCCATATTTATGGACTTTTATTAAAACTACTTCATTTTAGTAGTGTTTCATCTTATTTTACAATTTTGAATTATTAAGTTTCCCAATGGGTCATAACTAAATTACAATATCGATAGTATAACAAGCCGTGTGGTGACGGCAGTAAGAATACATTTGTCACCACCCCAACTCCTCCTGCGAGTGTCGTAAGAGTCGACTAAGGGATTGAAGTGTCACTGACCATTATTTAATAAAAGATGGATGATGGGCAGCAGCGCCATCATAGTGGACACATTTATGCGATCGCCAATCCGCTTGCCCAGCGTGGCGATTATGGGCATTTACCTCCTAATATGCGTCTATACGCATAGTTAATAGGAGATGCCTCCGTCCAGCAGTGGACTATCATAGGCTGATGAAGATAAGAAGAGAGAGTATAACAAACTGTTACTGTCTAAAATCTTTTTAATCGATGCATAATCTCGGAGGAAGTGCAAGGGAACTTGGAGTTGGTTAGAGATAGTGATATATTGTGTTGGCTTTTTAGGATCCTCTCGGTGAGCAGTTGGGTCCAGTACCAAAAGATAGACCTGATGATGAACTAGAAGAAAGTGCAAGGAAACTTGTAGTTGGTTAGAGATAGTGATATGTTGTGTTGGCTTTTTAGGATCCTTTCGGTGAGCAGTTGGATCCAGTACCAAAAGATGGACCTCATGATGAACTCGGAGGAAGTGCAATTCGGAGGAATCCATTATGAAAGTTTGAAGTATACATTAACGTAACTTTTAATTCGAACCTCCACTTTTATCATTAACTCCCTAGTGTATTAAAAAACAGGAAGACAAGGTTATAATATCGCCGCCCCCGGCGAATAAAATGATAACTGCAAAAACCTAATTTATCAGGAGAAAATAAAAACATGTTTTTGTCGTTAACTTCATTAATACTAAACGTATGCAAATTATGTAAAGTTCTAACGATAGCTAATTTTTGTAGCATTCTGAAAAAATAGGTTAACCTCTTCTTACACATACCGAAAAAAAGTTATTTCAAAAACAAAAAGTTAGTCAAAATTTACCATCATCAAGGATATAATAATATCGATTATCATTTTATTCACATTGCGGCTACGCCAACACCAAATATTGCACCATCATGTTACAATTTTATTCAGAGGGTGACCAGGGTGCAAGCTAGTGAGTATAATACTACAATATCACATTATTCCGGTAAATTTAGTGTTAATCTTTTTTAAAAAAGGCTTTTAATCTAGATTAAAAATGAAACTGTAATATGGTAATCAGCATTAATTTTATTGAACAATAAAATTGAAATAGTTAAACTTAAACCTAATAAGTAAATTGGCAGAATGATTATTATAATTAATTACTTACCATTACTAAAATTTTATTATTATGATCACCCGATCATAATAATCTAACATTATTTGATATAGCCATAAGACGTGAAGTCCTTTGTTTATACATTTTGCAGTAAATCCACTTATGAATAAGTTATATATCAGGAATTACCGCCCAAGTGCGAGTCGGACTCGCGCGCCAAGGGTTCACTACCATTATCAATTTATCATAAAATAATAAATTAGAGGTAAAAAATGTTTTTAAAGACAAGCTTTTAGAGTAAAAAAGAAAAAAAAAACCATGACATTCATAAAATCCACGGTTTTGTAAGCCTTACCTAACGAACCACAAAAGGGTTGAATTTAGCTGAACAATAGTGTCGTCAGCAAAAGTATGACATACCTATATATCAACAAACATTATCCATAAGAAGTTTATTTACATTCTTTCCAAATTAAAATTTTGTCGGAGTCGAGGCCAAAAAAATTGTGCCCCAGTCTATCCATTTCAATTAACGCTTCATTGTTGTAAGGTCTCTTTTCAGTTAATTTGTGCAATCTAATTCTTCAATCTGTAGACTGTCTAAAGAATGAACTCTACTCAGAGCTTCTTAGTTATGCTTGTCCAGCAGCGAAACATTTCGAACCTAAATAAACCACGGCATGATCGACTGCACTTCCCTGCATCTTATGAACTGTTGACGCCCAGCATAATACCACAGGTAACATTCTTCGTTCCACTGTGCCGTGACTTTTGATCTGAAACTGCACTGATATGGGTTCTATAATATGAATTGGAATACCATTTCCGTTCGATCGCATTCCCGAATTTTATTCGAACTAATGGAATATCTGTCAGAAGAGTAAGAGAAACGACATTAAAATTCAAATAAACCTGCCTTGGAATACGATTATGCTTGAAGGCTTACCGAAAATGTTATATTTAGAGCATCTGTTTCTGTCAGTCCTAGGAAGACGTCATCGATGACCGATGCATTTGAGAAAGTATATCGCTAACTAATATTTATATCTTTGGATGCTCCGGGCCTTCGGCCCTGTGCAAGGCTCGGCCTTCGTCCTTCGCAGGTGGCCTATGGCCACCCGTTTCATTTTCATGTTACGCTATTTCATTGTGTAGCATGGTAGTGCTGGTCTCTGGCAGCTCGGCCTTCAGCCTCGCGAGCTGTAGCGCCTCGTGCAATCGCTTCGTGCCTTCGTCCTTCGCAAGGGCCAGCTGTCGGGCCAGCGGCCCTCCGATTTGTTTTAGAGAAACACTCTTCCGTCGCGTAGCCGCTTCCAGGGTTTATAGGGCCTGCGGCCCTCAGCTTCGTTTTCATGTTACATTATTGCATTAGTAGCATGATAGCGCTAAGCTCTGGCCTACAACCCTCTGATTCGCTTGTTTAGTCGGTCCAAAAGAAGGCATGTTTATAAAATGAACCCAAACGTTAAATAGCTACATATTATAGTATTGTCCCCAAAGTTACGGAAGCATACAAAATTGCAGCCCACCGACTTAGACTGGCAGTGACTTAGACTGAGTGGTTCGCGTAGGGCGAGCTGTAAGGCCTGCAGCCCTCCGGCTGATAGACTGACAGCGTGAGTGTTTTGCGTAGGGTGAGCTGTAGGTCCTGCGGCCCTCCGGCTCATAGACTGCAGGCGTGAGTGGTTCCCGTAAGGCGAGGCTGTCGGGCCTTTGGTCCTCTGGCTGATAGACTGACAGCGTGAGTGGTTCGCGTAGGGCGAGCTGTAGGGCCTGCGGCCCTCCGGCTCATAGGCTGTCAGCGTGAGTGGTTCCTGTAGGGCGAGCTGTCGGGCCTTCGGTCCTCCGGCTGATAGACTGACAGCGTGAGTAGTTCGCGTAGGGCGAGCTGTAGGTCCTGCGGCCCTCCAGCACATGGACTGACAACGTGAGTGGTTCGCGTAGGGCGAGCTGTAGGGCCTGCGGCCCTCCAGCTCATGGACTGACAACGTGAGTGGTTCACGTAGGGCGAGCTGTAGGGCCTGCGGCCCTCCGGCTCATAGACTGTCAGCGTGAGTGGTTCCCGTAGGGCGAGCTGTCGGGCCTGCGGTCCTCCGGCTGATAGACTGACAGCGTGAGTGGTTCGCGTAGGGCGAGCTGTAGGGCCTGCGGCCCTCCGGCTCATAGACTGTCAGCGTGAGTGGTTCCCGTAGGGCGAGCTGTCGGGCCTGCGGTCCTCCGGCTGATAGACTGACAGCGTGAGTGGTTCGCGTAAGGCTAGCCGTCGGGCCTGCGGCCCTCCGGCTGATAGACTGACAGCGTGAGTGGTTCGCGTAGGACGAGCTGTAGGGCCTGCGGCCCTCCGGCTCATAGACTGTCAGCGTGAGTGGTTCCCGTAGGGCGAGCTGTCGGGCCTGCGGTCCTCCGGCTGATAGACTGACAGCGTGAGTGGTTCGCGTAAGGCTAGCCGTCGGGCCTGCGGCCCTCCGACTGATAGACTGACAGCGTGAGTGGTTCGCGTAGGGTGAGCCGTCGCGCTGAACGCACTGATTCGTTTCTCATTTAGTACACAAACATTACTAGGTACGTTTTAGAAATTTCCCGCGGTACTGTATCTGCCATTTCAATTTTTGATTGTCAAACGTATGTAAATGAAAAGGAAGATAATACGTTTTAATGTTTCGCACAAATAGGTAATCGTTACTAAAGGACGATATCCGAACAGACAGAAGATTTTTAATACGAGAATAAAATGATAACTGCCTGATGTCTTTTTGTTGTAGAATGATTTTCACGCGAATATCATGATACGAGCGTTTATAGCGTTAAGGTCTAATAATCATTTTTGATATTATCCTCATAGACGTTTATTCTGGCAATTTAAGAGATCAATAAAATCAAAGAATAACATTGCATTTTTTTTTATCTCCATAAATAACAGAATAAAAATTACGAAAAAAATTCAACAGATGCATTAGCACCCACAGATTTCAAATATGACATAACACTAAAACCATGGTAATGGCAGTTATCTTAGTATTCGCCGGGGGCGGCGATATCTTATTACTTTTATTTTTAATTGATTGCGTATTGAGTATTTTAACATGTAAAATGTATGTACACTTTTAGATTATGCATTGTTATCGATACCTACTAATTGTTATTTCCGGTAATAAATGTCACCAGAACCGGTAATATAAATTTCGGTAATAGACGTGTCCCATCCCTATGTAACAGCGCGACTGCCCGCCGTCCGCCGAAACGACCAATTGTAGCGCGTTAACACCTTCCCCGCCCGCTCCTCGAGCCTCATGTTTTGGTGATTCGTAACGCGAATAAAAGAAACAACACTGGTACTCTATAAGGTGTTCTCTGTGACATCAACATTACAAAGATGCCCAAAAACTTGTTTACCTCTAAGAATTTCTTTCGAGCCCCGGCTATCATCGTAAATCTGAGTTGCGCAGGCCAGCGCTGCAGCAATCGTATTAGTGGTTGGGACGGCGAGGCCGAGCGGGAACGGGAGGCCTCCCCTGGCCTCCCTCTGTGCGGCCTCGTTGCCGCAGGTCCAGGAGACGATTCCGACCAGCTCTCCTCTACTGTCTAGCAGCATGTGCCCAAGGCCCATGAGGAACCGGTGGCAATGGGTCTCGTTTGCGATGTGTTCCGTAACGCCGCAGGAGTGGGCGCACGGAGCCCAGTAGTCAATGCCCGAGTCCGGATTCCAAATGGAAGGGTTGGCCGCCGTTGTAAGTATGTTGCTACAAATATGGTTACTTGCAAATACATTATTCAGCCTATGCAAGCTTTGTTGCGTCCCATTGTCTTTCTGGAACAATATACACGGTGGAATTTAATCGGTGAACAGGAACCCATTTTTCTAATTCAGTAATCGATGGCGGTCACGTTTATGTGGTACTTAAGTGGAACCAAGTTTTTTTTTAGCATAAATTTTTTTTATGTTGAAATTAAAATTTATTATCACCCTACTAATGGTTTAGTCTGAAAAGTTTAATACCTCTTTTCAAACTATCAGCCATAGAAACTTAAAACATAAATGAGCAATAACCACTCACATGCTTTAATTTTTGCGATAGACTCTATTCCTATGTAAAATAAGAGCGATGCATGGCTGATAGTTTGAAAAGAGGTATTAAACTTTTCAGACTAAACCATTAGTAGGGTGACAATAAATTTTAATTAAAGTTTAATTTCAACATAAAAATTTGTTATGCTAAAAAAAAAACTTGGTTCCACTTAAGTACTACATAAACGTGACCGCCATCGATTACTGAATTAGAAAAATGGGTTCCTGTTCACCGATTAAATTCCACCGTGTATAATATGTTACACGAGCCACTGAAAACCTTGAACGGGGAGATATAGTAGGCTATACTGAACAACTTTTACTATGAGGCCAATCAAGAAATCTAAAAAAATAGTCTCTTTCATACATTGTCACCGATAACGACATTTTGTATGAAAAAAACAATTTTTTTTTGAGATTTCAGGGTTAGCTCTATAGTAAAAGTTGTTCAGTATAACCTACCAAATCACCCCGTTCAAGGTTTTCAGTGGCTTGTGTAACAAGTTGTAAAATAGAATACTATTATTAACACGCTCTTATTAGCTCAACTACTTATGTTTGTAAGAAAATATTGGAATCTTAATTTGACCCACTTTCCGATCTTCGATTAGGATGAAATTTTGTACACACTGAGTTCTGATGACAATACATGATTAGACAAGAAACGTCACTACAAATCCAACATAGCGGCCTCCCAAAGATGGCGGACTGACTGTTTGAAATTCACCCCCATGATGTGGGGCATGAAATGGAAGGGTTTGCTGTCAGGAATACGAAAAAAAGCTAGTAATTTCACCAGAGTTGATGTCAATGCTTACACACACTTCCAAGTGAAGTACTAATTGCAAAAAATGTAGCGAATGAATGAATGAATGCGTCAAAATATTGAAGCAAATCCTTTGAACAAACTTTTTGGTCAATCTTACAATTGCAATTGGGTTTGCTGTCAGTACGAAAAAAGAACACTAATTTCAAATTCCCCGTGTGTATACATGTGTTGACATGTTGATGTGTGCGCGACCTCAACTCTCGTGGAACTATCTACACCAAGTGACGATATAATATATTATACAGGGTGCTCGCGAGTATTGCAAGGGATTTTAATGCTATATTCCTGACCATATTTAGAATCTTTAACGTAATATTAAACCTCTAGCTTCGTAGGCAGGGTCACTACCAATTAGGCACTGGTTTATTTAATTAAGCTATGAAATGTCGGCTATAAACACGAACAAAAGATTATTTACACGGGAGTGTGTACCTTTTGTTCGTATTTATAGCCCATAGTTCATAGCTTAGTAGCTCGCGGTGAGACCAACTACTTGCGCAACGTATCCTACTTACTTGCGCAACGTATCCAACAAGAGTGTTATCACGCAACAGAGCCCAGTGCTCGAACCAGAAGTACGGCTCTCCATTTAAACTGTCCCCTCGAGTCCTTCTGTTCACTCGAATGAAGCTGAACTCCTGGATTGGCCCCTCCCAGGTCACGATCAACGCTACGTCGTCGAACACCTGCTGCGTCACATTATTACGCGCCAAAATGAACGCTTTGGCAGCATAATACCCCGATTGGTAGAGTACACTAGTGTGACGAACCTTGGCCCTAAAAACAATCTGTAATAAATAAACAAAGCCCGAATATCATTTGATATTCACTAAGTGCTTTACGGTGAAGGAAAACGTCGTGAGAAAACCTGTATACACCAGCGAAAAAATTCAAGGGTGTATGTGAAATCCCCAACAAGTACTGGGCCAGCGTGGGGACTATAGCCCCATCCCTCTCATACATGAGAGGAGCCCTGTGCCCAGCAGTGGGACATTAAATAGGGTAAAATATTATTATATTATATTATAAAAAAACATTTTCCGATCACTGCCACTGCGACTTCTGCCTGCTGATAAGTTATATTTTTGTTAGAGCTTCTTCAAGGTAGCCGTCCTGTGCCACAAATGAGTACCTTAAATTAGATATCTAAAAGTTTAGGAATAATAATCATAAGTAGTTTTAAAATAATAAATTATCGATTAGCAATGTACAAGTTCCAGAATATTCTTTAAATTGCAGGAACATAATCGAAAGTTTTAGAGAAATTTCATGAAAATTTGCAAAACGATCGATTGCAAAGTAGAAATCAAATTTAAAGTCAGTCAGTTAAATTTTGCGTAAGTTATTACATAATATAGCCAATGGCTTACAAATGAAATTGTCCAATTGTCAAAAGTTATTTTGACGCTGAAAAATGACCATAATAATATTTTCTATCAGCGATCAATAACACGAACCTACAAGGTGAGGAAAGGGAAACATTTTAACAGCATATTCCTGAGACTAAAAGAAGCAAAAAATGTTAAGTGAGTTTTGGTTATCTGCAAAAAAAAATGCCTCAATACACAACAATAGGATTTTATTAATGAAATTATCGCAAAAAATGCACTTTAAACGTTTTTTTTTTCATTTGCTAGGTTACTATGGTTTTTTTTGTTCATTTGATGTCTGTCAATTAAGTGTAACAAGACTAAGACAACATGGTAACAAAATCGTTTCCTAAAATGCGTTTATCATAGCGTAACGGGCTAAAACGATTTTAGGAAAAAATCAAATTTTCTCTTAAAATAGACTCGATCCAGAAAACTTCACATGACATTTTTAACTTCAAATTTGGTCAGAAATCCGCTGTTGTTTTTTTTCCTCTTCCTCATGGGCACCGTGTATATCTTTTAAATTTGCCCCCTTTTACTACTGCCGAAGGTTGTAGGACAGAGTATACCACATAGTTTGTATAACTTACTTTCGTAACACTATTGTCGCGATCGTGATTTTTGATTCAGTATTAAACTATGTATACTTAATTTCAAATAACATGGCCCTACGAGAAGAACCACTTGAAGGTTTTAAGTGGCATCGGGCCATGGTATTTGAAATGGAGTATACGAGAAGAACCAAAGTAACCGAAATAACTCTCCGAATCGCTATACTGAAGTGGCAGTGGGCGGGGCACATTGCGCGTAGAACCGATGGCCGTTGGTGCGGGAAGGTTCTTGAGTGACAACCACGTACCGGAAGGCGTAGCGTGGGTAGGCCCCCTACAAGGTGGACTGATGACCTGGTGAAGGTCGCAGGAGTCCGCTGGATGCGAGTGGCGCAGGACCGATCATTGTGGCAATCTTTGGGGGAGGCCTATGTTCAGCAGTGGACGTCTTTCGGCTGATATGATGATGATGATGATACGAGAAGGTTTTTTTTTAATCTCTGCACCTAGTCCACCTGCTTGTTTCACATTTGTTTATTGCATAACTAATCTCGTTCACTCATTGGACTAAACTCACGATATGATACACCTGGCAGCTGTGATAAATATTCCCGTTGAGACCGCGGCTGCCGTGCAGAGCAGGGGTTCCAGGGCTCTGAAGTGGGCTTGCCTGTGGATGACCCTCGCTGCCCAGGGGTATTCGTCCTCAGCGATAGGCTCCGTTGTTGTCTCCATGCCTAGCACCGGGCAGAAGTCTAGAACATAAGATGGCGCCCATCACCGCGGCTCTAATTTTTTTTTATTCATTATAGGTAGGTAGACGTTTGCCGTTCGGGGTATGCCGTGTGGTGACGGCAGAAGAATACATTTGTCACCACCCCAACTCTTCCCATGGGTGTCGTAAGAGTCGGCTAAGGGATTGAAGTGTCAGTGACCATTTAATCTTCTATTAAATGGTCATAGTTGACACACTACTGGGATCGCCAAGCCGCTTGCCCAGCGTGGCGATTATGGGCATTTACCTTCTATTAGTCCTAATACGTTTATACGCATAGGCTAAGGAGAGGCCGTTGTCCAGCAGTGGACTTATATACAGGGTGTAATCGTTAAGTGTTGCCAGGCCATAATTCCGTAAATATAGCAGATACCAGAAAACTTATAGCTGATATCAAAAGTACGTTACCCAACGAGTAAAATTACACTAATAACTTTTTTTAAATAAAATCAGAAATATCTTAAATATTAACTTCAAACCCTTCCATACATTTAGTACGTAAACGTTCATTCAAAGAGTAGTTTAATACGAATATTTTTTTTATTTAGTGAATAAATGTTAGATTAATTATTTCATAAACGGTAGTATTATTATTTTATTACAATGTATTCGTACAAATAACGAATCTCTAACGGTTTTATCTGTTATGACACCCGACGTTTTTTAAGGCCAGTCGTCATACTAAATGTATGGGAGCGTTTTAACTTAGTATTTTTAATATTACTCCATCTATTTAGAAAAAGTTATTAATGCAATTTTATTCGTTGGGTAATGCACTTTCGATATCAGTTGGAAGTTTATTGATATCTGTTATATTTACGGAATTATGGCCATATAAGTGTGGCCACACTTAACGATTACACCCTGTATAGTCTGATGATGATGATGAGACGTTTGACCACGATCATACCTGCTGGTAAGTGATGATGCAGTCTGCGGTGGAGCACGAATACCTATGGAGATACATATTCACTCTTGCCTTGAAGATATTCAGATTGTACAGCAATCTGGTTCTTATAAGTCTATGGCATAGCTTTGAGCCAGACCCTCAAATCTTGCAAGTCAAGATGTGATTCGAACGAGATAGTATACATATTAGGTGACCCATGAAATTGGCGTTTATGGTGATAGACTTTAGTTGATCCCTAATTTTGTTATCTAAAGAGTAACTTAGATATTATTATTTGTTTTCAACAGTGCGATTTTTTCACACTAATAATAGTTTTTTCCGTAATAATATTTAAAAATAAGCTTTGAAAACAACTCTTATCATATGCTGCCGGTTCAAATGTTTGAAATAGATATAAATATATTATGATTAGTACCTTATTCATAAAATGGATATAATATATACAAAACACGCCTTAGAAGTAACTAATGTTACTGGCAAAATATGGTTTATTTTGATTTCGACATCAAAAAATACATGATTCAATTGTGAATAATATAACTACTTTACACAAAATCTCCATATTTGTTGATAAAATAAATCGTTTTTATTGAATCCCTTCCTCCTTCCTTTGATTTCTTACATACAAAGAAAAAGACCAGTTTAATGAAGAATTGTACTTACAGGTTTTGCTAAACCTCGGATACGTAACTTCCACCACTGGCGTGGTCGGGTACTCCTCGTTTTGTCCCTGTTCCTCCTGGCGGCGAGAGGGAGAGGGCTCGCTAATAGCCCCGCTACCGCCCCTGCTACTGCCCCCGCTACCGCCCCTGCTACCGCCCCCGCTACCGCCCCCCGCTACTGCCCCCACTACCGCCCCCACTACCGGCCCCGCTACCGGCGGAGTCCAAGCTGGGAGCAGGGCGGTAGAACTTATTTTGTCTCATTGAATCAAGTAAGTTTTGTAGTCTAGGATTCATAAATGATTGACAAAATAGCGGAAATGTCAGGTAAATAATCTTTTTCCACATTGTATAATTTAGCATATGCGTCAAATAGGAAACAAAGTACTAAGGTGTTAACCAATAAAAATATTTTCAATTTTAGTATCGGTATTAGGCACTGGTCTCACCGCGAGCTACTCAGCTATGAACTATCGGCTATAAATACGAACAAAAGATACGCACTCTCGTGTAAATATAATCACCAAATTAAAAATTTAAAAAAACCGACTTCAACCGGTTTCTCCAAGATTCCCGATTTGTTTCCATCATTGGTTTCCTCAAATCCTACTTTCTGAATGCAAATTCTTGTAAATCAATGAAAATTACCAAAAGCGCCATACATGTACCTATAACATTTGAAGAGATCCCTCGATTTCTCCAGGATCCCATCATCAGACCCCAACTTGGTGCCAATGGGACCATCTCGGGGTAATACACGTTCGATCACAAAAAGAAATTTTAGAATCGGTTCACTATTCTCGGCGATATCAGGAATAACATACATACAACAAAAAAAAAAAAAAAAATCAGTCGAATTGAGAACCTCCTCCTTTTTTTGAAGTCGGTTAAAAAGACACGGCGATACTCGCTCAGCTAGCAGCTATTACCACCAGGCGAGTATCGCCGTGTCTCTTTTATTTATACGGGAGTGCGTATCTTTTGTTCGTTTATAGCCGATAGTTCATAGCTCAGTAGCTCGCGGTGAGACCAGTGCCTTAGCGAATTTAAAGTTGCACAATTAGATTGCTTTTATAGGACATTTTATGTCTATTTTGAAATGTGATTACTGTTTTGAAATAAAATAAAAAAAAAGATTAATATTTTATACAATATTGAATGTTGCACAATTTAATGCTATTGTAAATTTATTAATACCCAGTTTCGAAATTGACAGTAAATTATATTTCGCAAGATATTTCGACATCTATGTGCAATTTGGCGATGTATATAGCGATTTCATGATATATTATGATACCTACTCATATCTTAGCACTGGCACCCCTTACTGTAAACTTATAAAAATGTTACCCCTCGGAATAATAAAGATAGAATTATCGTCTTAACATAATAATATACACATGCATGCAGGGGCGTATGAAATAGGCATAGGAAAATCACGCATAACTAAAATCCATACTAATTATAAATATTAGATGTCATACACCAAAGAAAAACGACCAAGATCACCCTAATGTCCGAGGTGGGGATCTCCGACCGAGTGGCCGAGGGGTACAGGCATCAGCCGCGAAAGCTGAGTACGTGGGTTCGATCCCCACCTCGGACATTAGGTGATCTTGGTCGATTTTCTTTGGTATATGACATTTAATATTTATAATTTATATAGCATTAAGTTGTGTGACTACTACTAGGGAAAAATAAATAGTACAAATCAAAATATTTAGTTAGTAAATAATTTGATTTGTGTTTTCGTAATACGTTTAAAATCCATATTTTAGTGATCCTGATCCAGCGTAATCGATAAAATTATAATTTATTAATTCAATAACGAAATGCAATATTTTTAGGATAGCTCTCGTAATTTTGATACATGGCCCCTGTGTCACTATGATGACAGATGCGATAATTGTAAAATATCACGTTTACTGAAGTCACAGGCGTACGGCTACCGCTTACTATTGGATGGTACACATGCTTGTTTGCCACCAACATGGAATTATATATAAAAAAAAGGTTATTAGGTACCTACCTACATTGTTAATAAATTACTTTTTATTTTCCGAAAGTCGTGACAATTATCTTCTGATAAGCCTTCTGGTTTAGAAAATTGTTCAATTGTGCCAAGATGGGCAGGACATAGCGCTTGTCTTAACACCGCTCATATTTCGGCGCAACATCTTTGATAAATGTTTACAGAATGTAGCTAATCAAAACTTTGATGGACCAATCACAGCTATTTTTAAATGGCGGTTTAAGTTTTTATACGTTGACATTGCCGTGATGCATTGAAGAGGGGGTGACAACTAAAATTCAGAACCGTTTTTGAAAGGTGTTTTAGAATGGCGTGCGGCTTCCATGTTTTATTTGTTTGTAGCATTTGACGCTAGTAAAGTTCTTAAAGTTCTATGTTATACCTAATACCCTTTATTAAAGCTTTGAATATCTTTTAAATATTTTCCCCCTTATTCATAAACGTCTTCCAACTTAACCAATAATTACTATTGTTTGTCCCTTTCGGTCTTACGAATATTTATGTCTATAAGAGCGACAGCAAAAAACAAATAGGACTTTGTTTTAATCGATAAAATTTATATTTGTTTGATGGGCCTTATCCCTTTAACGGGCAGACAGATGTCAGAAACGCGCAAAATTGAACTCTTGCCACTTTGACACAATGTTTGAAAAATGGTGGGAAACATAATATTCCCTCTGCTTTATAAAAGGTTAGGAGGGTAGGTTTAAAGCATAAGACTCATTAACGCTTTTTCCTTAGACAAGCTTATGGTATTGCAGAGATTTATTATGAATCATTTGAAATAATACAATTAAATTATGCAATATATGTACAATAATAGTAAAAAGCAGGAAACGATTTCACAAACTTTTTATTTCGAAGCAGTTATTGCAAAACACCATAAATTTCAGAATGTTCTAAATCAATCTAATTTTACAATTTTCAATTTGCCGCTAATAAAACCTGAAAGTATTTAATCCGAACGAAAATACTTTAAAACTGCAATCGAATTTATTTTCTTAGCGGGGTAGCACACGAATCTACTTAGATACTAACAGTTTATTGTTTTACCAGATCAATACGCGTCAACTAAATTGCCAGTGAGAGTGATTTGCCTTAAATTCCGTGAAACTTGTACTGTCTCATAGTTTCCAGTAAGTTTTGTAGTCTAGGATTCATACATGTTTGGCAAAATAGCGGAAAAGTGAGGTAAATAATTCTCGCCAGCATTTGATTCTTCAGACGCGTATTGGTCTGGTGAAATATTAAACTGTTTCTAGATTCGTGTGCCGTCCGTTAATCAAATAAATTCTATTGCAGGTTTCTAATCGGATTATTTTGGTTTTGGATTCATTGCTGATAAATTAAAGGTCATAATCATCGCAGTCACTTGCGTCAATAGCAGACGATTCACACAGTAGAGGCCGATGCATGAGCGGCACGTCTTCACACCTTTTTGACAGAAAACGAATAGCACCTGGAGTTCCGGTCCGGGTGAGCTTTCTGCTACACCTTCTGCTTGATTTAATAAGCCAGGCATGGTCGCAACCTGCTCTCCACATCAGCTGCGTCATCCATCAATATTTATCTTCAGCTCGGGTTTCCCAGGAATAGCGCCTTTCTAAAGCATGTCACGCTTAACACAGCTTAAAACGCCGCATCCGTCTTCCAACGTTCCTTGTGGCATGCCGAACCAAGCACACATCAAGACGTTCTAGATGGTTCCATCTACACATTCCACGGCAGACCAAGTGCCTTATTTGAAGAGTGGCAAGACTGAATTGCGTTATTCCATACCCTTTGAAGCACTTCATCCAAGTTCTGCCTACATTGTTATGGAGACTACGGTGATATTTTCTAAATGCCTCTCCGATGTGACTAAAGCCTTGTCAAGATTTAAAAGCTACAACCAGAGTTACCTGCTCTCTACACACTACATATTTCCTGCTGAAGTATGAAAATTATATCTAAAGTGATATGCTAAACATAGCAACTACATTGTACAATATAGTACCAAGTTCCAACACACTGTTGTGTTTATTATAACACTTCAAATCAAAAAGTAATCGTTTTTTATTTAATCCAACGTTGGTATGAGAATATTGTTGGGCAACGATTTTCACAATCGACAGTAAAATCAGGGAATTGTAATTGACAATCAACAAAATTGAACTTTGTTGAATCAATGAAAGGAAATAATACCCAGCAGCAGTCTGCCCGCTCAATCATCATTATAACCTTACGGTAGCTACACCGTGGTGTTCATTTGGAGTTTTATGGTCCACTTCAGTTTGACCAAGGCTTTGTACGAAATGAAAAAACTTATGGCAGATCGTGATTTATAATATAAATCAATGTAGCCACCAAATGACGATTTTACAGCAGGCCCAAAAACAAATTTAACGTTTATAAAATATGTTGTATCTTTTTAGTTAATTATCCTTTTGAAATTATGTTTATCTTGTTTGTTTTATTTTTTTAGAATTCTATTTGACACTTAGTTACTAACTGCGACCACAGTTGTAGTTCAGGAAATGGCTGGTGCTTACGCTAAGTTTTTTTTTATTTGGAGATATGTTAATAATTTATTTTTTTGCTATCGAGCTGCAAAGTGAATGAAAGCTCAAGCGGGGCGTGCGGATTAAAAAAAAAACGTAAGCAAGCGGGGGGTGTGCCATCTTAGGGGTTTTAGGTACTCCTTAATTTAGGCGGTAAATGAGGTCCGTGGGGTTTTTAGAGGCTCATAATGTTTCAAGGTATATTTAGGAGTTTTTCCATACCATGTTTTTCTTTCTATTCATGGAAAAATTATTACGAAAATCAGAAAACATTGTCACTGCAACAATATTACATACGCTTTTGGAGTTACGCAGTGACAAATTTTGACAAAAATGATGCCACCAAAATTAGCCGGACGAAACGCTCAGATATTCACCCAAAATATTAGTTCGCTGTCCAGACCAGTGATATAACAGGTCACACAGTGCAAATTAATTCGTATACCACTGGGTAGTGTCGCCTTTCCTCATGACACATAGTTACTAACTGCGACCACAGTTCTGCCGTGCAATTCCTAAACCACAGTAACTGCCAATTTTCCGATTTTTGGTTTATTGGTGATCTATAATCAGCAAATCAAAACGCATAATCCCAATCGATCGGTTTTTTATTTGGAAAACTGGAACATGGAAACTCGAAACCCCAAAAGCAGTAAGTGACTAGTTTTTCCTTCACAATGCAATATAAAGCGCAGTAAAATGGTCTACGGCTACGGATTTTGGGCCGATACTGACTAAAATGCAGTACACTGCCGTGCAATTCCTTAACCACAGTAACTGATAAAAGTCGATTTTGAGATAATAGCAAAAAACAGTTTTAAAGTAATATATTTTCCAAGATTTAATAGTTATTGAGATTTTTTTTTTCTCCAAAATGAAGCATTTAAATCATACAATATGATAAATTAAAAAATACGTACTTCTGCATTTTCTAAAATTAAATATGTGTTTTTTTCGAAATTCTGTGTTTGTACTGCGCTTTTAGAAACAGGGAAAAATATAACAATTACTAATTAAGACACAGTAAAATGACCACTTGCTGCACAAATTTTGCGTGCTTTTTAGAGATAGGCGGCATTTTACAGGTTAAACTGCAGTAAAAGGGACTAGTGTACTGTAATTTAACTAGTATTTTGATTGAATTTTCGTGCTACGAACTTCATTCACAGCAGTAAAATATAGTTTTTTTTTATAAAGTAATTAAAATACAACAAAAATTTGTAACAGTATTACATGATTTTATTATTAAGAAATTCAAACACGCTTATCAAGTTTCATGCCAATGTGAGACAGAGAAGGATGTAAAAAACAATTTAAAAGTTACTTGGAAAACACAGTTTATTTAGGGATTTGTCGTCAATAATACAAGAATTAAGGTTTATTACCACATTTTCTTAAGAAATAAAATTACAATCAACTTAAGGTACCAGTATCGGTTGTAATCATAGCAAATGGCACATTATATTTAGCCTTACATTGATTTCAATGAGCAAGCTCACGACTGATTATGGCGTAGCACTTCTACGATTACTTTTAATAAATTTAATTTCTTACGTATTCGTGTCAGTTGTAAATCAAAAAGTCTTTAGAATACTATATATTATAATACAAAACCCTATAAAATAATAAATTGTCATCAATTATGACCTATTACTACAATAGTACTCCGCTCCTGAAGTACATTTATGTATGACACGTTATAGGTTTTGTTATGTTTTTTGGAGAAAACTAGGAAACTTTGGTTCGTTAAGGCACCCTGTTAATAAGATAAATAAATGAAACCTCTTTAGTCATAATTTTAGAACCGCGGGCCGGTTTGTGGAGGCCTTTAATAAGGCCATGACAGACAGTGTTAAACAAACATCTTGACAGGATGATGGATGATGGGATGATTATTTAGAAAATAAATTATAAAGTTCTTTTTTGTTCGGTAAACGTTTTTTTTATTCCTAGTGAAAGTTAATTGTTTTGATGTTAAATTAAAGTCCCTTAAATATCCGTGACTAATTTAATAACAACGTATATATATATTAAGTAGCAATTCATTAAAGAAATGATTAAGAATTTACTTTCATATTTTATGTTTAGCTTTGAATTTAAACTAACATAAAGAAATTTGTTAAATGCATCTGGAATTACCGTAAAAGAAACTTAAACCATAAAGTATGTAGCAATCTTACCGAATCCCAAAACAGGTACATACAAATTTCTAAATACTCGATTATTGACCGGTATTGGCGGTATTCGTATAATTCATAATGTATAATCTACTTCATACGTTCCGGCGAGGTACCGCAATAAAGAACAAATGTAATAATATTATGACATAACGATGATATTTGTTGGCAAGGCATTGCTTTATAAAATGATACCGCCGCCTAGGAACCATAACTCGCATAGCAAAATTAATTGTGTACAAACTAAAGAGAAGGTTATTTTTTTTGTCTTTTAAGAACCTAATAATTAGTGATCGGTTTTTTGGATTCCCCCGGCGGGTCTCCTATAGTAACTTGAATAATAAACTTTAATTATATTGCCATATTTCTGTTTCATAAAATATGCTCTGGTGTGTATAATACAATAGTGTTAAATATTTTTATAGTCACACCCGTATTTTTTTATACGCGAAACCCCGCTAGGGGGAATCCAAAAACCGATCACTGGTAATAATATATTTATGTGTTTAACTATATAAGTTTTTACTCGTTTATCAACAGACGACACCTTAGTTGTTTTAAATTGTAAATGGGTCAAGAATTATTTTACTATCTTAAACAGGATGTTCTAACG
The DNA here is from genome assembly GCA_025490895.1 of Thaumatotibia leucotreta. Classification (NCBI taxonomy): domain Eukaryota; kingdom Metazoa; phylum Arthropoda; class Insecta; order Lepidoptera; family Tortricidae; genus Thaumatotibia; species Thaumatotibia leucotreta. Next base: position 24,135 of record JALPQI010004760.1, read on the forward strand.
ATATCACTATAAGCTATCTTCAAAGAAGGTCCGAGATGGAACTACTCGTAATTCGAATTTGCTACTTGAAATAAACGTCTAAATGCAGTTAAAATAGTCAAATAACATAAAAATACTGCCTAAACTGCAGCCCTTTGGGGTGCTACTGTCCTTTAGCTAGTATTATTGCTATTGAAAGTAATACAACATACAGCATAATGTGTACATTCATGAACTTGTTACTGCAGTTTAGATGGCAATACGATACTTATTTGAACAGTAGTGTACCACTTTAAATATCGTTATTTTATTCCTACTGCGTCTTAACTAGTAATTATGCTTATTAATCTATGAAACTGGAAACGCAGTACAACACTTTTAGCATAAAAATTGTATACTGTGTTTTAATTAGTTTCTTTATAAACGAGATACTATGAGTTTACATGCTAAAAATCATGAAAATCTACACCTGTACTGCGTTTTAGTCAGTATCAGCCCAAAAACCGTAGCCGTAGACCATTTTACTGCGCTTTATATTGCATTGTGCAGGAAAAACTAGTCATTTACTGCTTTTGGGGTTTCGAGTTTCCATGTTCCAGTTTCCCAAATTAAAAACCGATCGATTGGGATTATGCGTTTTGATTTGCTGATTATAAATCACCTATAAACCAAAAATCGGAAAATTGGCAGTTACTGTGGTTTAGGAATTGCACGGCAGAGTTCTGTTGTAGTTCAGGAAATGGCTGGTGCTTACGCAAATTTTTTATTTTATTTGGAGATATGTTAATAATTATTTTTTTGCTATAGAGCTGCAAACTGAATGAAAGCTCAAGCGGGGGCGTGCAGCTAAAAGAAACGTAAGCGAGTGGCGGGTGTGCCATCTTAGGGATTTTACTCCTAAATTTAGATATTAGATATAAGTAAATAAGGACCGTGGGGTTTTTAGAGGCTTATAATAATTAAGGGTATATTTAGGAGTTTTTCCATACCATGTTTGTTCTATCTATTCATAGAAAAAATATTACGAAAATCAGAAAACTTTGTCACTGCAACAATATTACATACGCCTTTGGAGTTACGCAGTGACAAATGCAGATGTAATTTTAATTGTTATTGCCAAAGGTGTTTTAGAATTAGATCAGACACTTATTTCCAAAGATTAACCTAAAAACGCAAAATAATGCTGGAACATCATTTTACATTATACTACCGTGTCATCTAACTTGAAAAACACAGTTTTGAATAAAATCAGAGTAAAGTTTCTGTTTAAATTTCGTTTAGTTTTAATGTGATTTTCCAAACTTGAAAAAATGTGCACTTAAGTTTCTACAAGGCTAATCTCATACATATTTCGCGAGTCTTACGAGCCCAAATGCAAAAAAATCGTCTATTAACGTTTTTGGGTAAATATCTGAGCATTTCAACCGCCTAATTTTGGTGGCATCATTTTCGTTACAATGTGCTCATTTGTCATTTGAAGGACGCACTGTACCTCATACAAATGATGAAGTATATAACATTGAGACGTTTAGAAACTTCGACAAAAATAATGCTACCAAAATTAGCCACTTGAAACGCTCAGATATTCACCCAAAATAGTTAGTTCGCTGTCCAGACCAGTGATATACCAGGTCACAGTGCAAATTAATTCGTATACCACTGGGTAGTGTCGCCTTTCCTCATAACGACGGCTTTAATTCTAAGCGGCATTGTGTCAACTAACGCCACACATTCCTCAGCGGATATTGAATATCATACATCATCATCATCATCATCATCATCATCAGCCTATGAGAGTCCACTGCTGGACGAAGGCCTCTCCTATTAAACTATGCGTATAGACGCATTAGGAGGTAAATGTCCATAATCGCCACGCTGGGCAAGCGGATTGGCGATCGCAGTAATATGTCTACAGTGATGACGCTGCTGCCCATCATCAATCGTTATCAAAAATGGTCAGTGACACTTCAATCCCTTAGTCGACTCTTACGACACCCGCAGGAGGAGTTGGGGTGGTGACAAATGTATTCTTATTGCCGTCACCACGCGGAGGTGATATACCAGGTCACACCGTGCAAATTAATTCGTCTACCACTGGGAAGTGTCGCCTTCCTCATGATGACGGCTTCAATTCTAGACGGCATTGTGTCAACTAACGCCACACATTCCTCAGCGGATGTTGAATACCATACAGCGTAAATTTTATTCCTTTGATCTTCCTTCGACTTTGCGGGGTCCTTACGCAGATTATTTTCATCTTCTACCACGTCTCAATCGGAGATAAACCTGGGCTGCTGAGCGGCCAGTTCTGCAGTGTAGGAATGTTGTGGTTACATAACCAAGCCGTCGTACTCTTGACAATACGTCTAGAAGCACCATCTTGTTGAAAAACATACGTGTAGTTTTGGTGTAAGCTGGGAATCGAAGGCAATAAGCTTGTCCTTAAGATTTCTTGGTGCTTGGGAGCGTTCACAGTGCCGTAAATATAATACAACCGACCTACACCTTGAGCTGACTCACCCCCAGATCATGGCAGAGGCAGGAAACTTGACTTTTCGCTTTCTGTCTTTATGATAGGCGTCGTCCTTATTGCGAACACTTTTTTTCCGTTCATCTCCAACAGCCACTTCAAACTTCGATTCATCACTCCACTGATCAATAGTCGAGTGTCGACGAGCTGAAGCAAATACTCGCCTTTTCTTTTTCTGAAGTTCTGTAAGTAAAGGTTTTTCTTTTGCCAAAAGGTATCCCATTCGTTATATGACTCTTCTACATGTATTGACTGAAACATCTTTATTAATAATTTCACGCCATACTCACTACCTACTTACCTACCTACTTCACTGTGAATTCCCCTCACCATGCACGTCGATTATGTGCACGTGGATTATCTTCTTTAAGACTCAGTTTTTGACTGGTGCTGTGTTGCGTGGACGACCAGTTTTCTGTAAGCTGATAGTTTTCCATATTTCTTGTAATGCTGGATTTTAGATTGTAGGTAGGTATAATAGATCTTGCCAGGTGAAGGTCTTATGCTATTTTTACGCAGATTGTCCTGATTCAGAGCTTGAAATTATAACTTTTAGTTTACCGCGACCCATATTGATTATGAAAGTTTGGAAAATAATACAAAATAAACAGTATTTGTCTTTTTGTATCCAAATTGAAATGTAATGTTAAATATATTTTATCTTCAAATTTCTTCTAAAAACACTAATTGCAGGCGACTAAATTGAATATAATTTTGAAACGAAACATTTTTGCTATAGTGTAAGATGAGAATAAAAAAATCTACTGCTATGTAGAACATCAGCTCGATTTTAATATATAAATAAAACCTAGGTTTCACACTAACTCAGGTCTCGCTTCGCGAGGCTCCTATTTCCGGGTGGTTTGCCCTTCGTTTATCTGAAGATGCCTAGTAAATCTAACCTACCTAAGCCTGGAGCTATACCTATAATTATTATTATTTTTTTAAGATATGGCGGTGTCCCATTATATGACTAGGAATTTCATGATCATGTCTAAACGTCACTAGGCAAATCGTTAAATGTTGTGTTTTGATCGATATTATGGGGACTGTGCTTAGTCAAATCATGCACCGTTTCACGATATATATATATGCCAAGAATTTCACGATTGGCCGCCGATATAATATATATTTCTTTAAGACTACAGTATACGTATATAAGTCCTTATTGTCCAAAATGTCTGTAAGCTTGCCTTTCTGAGGTGTCCATTTTTAACCAACATCCTTAAAAAACGTTTTTAAAGCTTTTACTCTTAATGTGACAGTGTTCAAAACGTTTCTGCTAGTTAGGAAAACAAATAAGTATGAACAAGCTTTACATACTCATTTACTCATAGATACTCTTTCACAGTAATTGAAGTCGTGTTTTATCTATTTTAATACAATATTCAGTCGGCACCAGGGTCAAATGTTACATTACACACTTTAAAGAACAGACGGCCGTCAGCCAGTAAATCGTCGTAAACCACGCTTTTAATCTGTTCTGCGCAGTTTCTATACATCAATTCCGTGGAAGGCACGGCGATGCCGAGCGGGAAAGGCAGGCCTCCCCTGGCCTCCCGGTCCTCGAGCTCGTTGCCGCACGTCCACGACACGATGCCGACCAGCTCGCCTTGGAAGTCCAACACCATGTGTCCCAGCCCCATGAGAAACCGGTGGCATATGCTGTCGTTTGCTCGATGTCCGAAAATGTTACACGAGTGGACGCAGGGAGCCCAGTAGTCATTATGTTTCAAATTCGTATAATATCTATCAGACTTCTCTGAGCCCTGAGAGCCCTTCGGCTCTGGAAGAATTATGTTGCAAATAGAGTTACTGGCGTCTACGTTGTCCAGCATATACAGGTGGTGAGTTTCCGGCGAGTCTTCCTAAAACAGAACAGCAGAATAACATATACGATCACATCAATTCAGTAAACTGGGAAGAACATAAACATAAGAACATATAGCTCTCAAAAATAAAATAGCTAAACGTTGGTTCAGTGACAATGAAAGCGCTTGGATAAAATGGAACCGATGCCCGTTAGCGACTGCATACGGGAAGGCTCAGCGTGGGTAAGTCTGGGTAAGTGGATTGATGACCTCTTAAAAGTCACGGAAATCCGCTGGACGCGGTTTTTGCAGGACCTCTTGGTGATATAGTATCAGCAATCCGAAAAAAGGGTATTTGGCACTCTTTGGAGGAGACCCATTTCCATGAATGGTCGATTTTCAGACACTCCATAACGATATTATGATGAAACTAAGATAATTGTACTTCGGCAGTAGTTGTTCCAACCAAACTAAACATCATATACCATGTGTTACCATGTCACATGTTACCACATACGCAAGAAAATTTTAATGCTCTATTGAATAACTAATTCAGGCAGCAATTATGGATGAGACAAAACGTACCTCTGCAACGAATCCTACAAGGATGTTGCCGTTTCCTAGGTCCCAGTCTTCGAACCAGGTATACGAACCGCTTTGTCGAGGCCTCTTTGTAACAGTTTTGAGAAATCGCCATTTCCCCGGGGGTACAGCGTTTCCCCAGACAACTATAAGAGCAATGTCATCAAATAGCTGTTGTGTTTTCTGAGCTGGAGTGATGAACGCTTTGGCTTCCATAAATGTGTTGTCGTATATCACACTTGTGTGGAATACTTTAGCCCTAAAAATTAGAAGATAATTATAATGTACCTTTTAAGTCTCATTCACATAATGAGTGGGGGCTGGCATGATAATAGGTACATTTGATTTTGGTATGCTTGCCGTCTCTGTCATGTGTCAGGATGTCTTTATGTAGACCGTTGTATTAACCACAGTAATGAAAAAAGTAACGATAATAGTTATTTCGGGAGCAAAGTGATTGTTTAACTCTCGTGCAAATATTGAAACCCGAGCAAGCGAAAGATTCCAGAATTTGAACCACGAGCGCAGCGAGTGGTTCATAAAATGGAATCTTGAGCGATGCGAGGGTTTTAAGGCACGAGAGTTGAACAAGCTTTGCTGCCGAAATAACTATTATCGTAAAACAAACATTTTTAGCACAACCTAGTAAAACAGAACATTTTTCACCACACTAAAGCGAGGAAACATGCGAAATAAAACTCAAACATAACAACTTAGAAGGTACCTATTTATTTGCAAGTCCTCAACTTCCAAAAATAAACAAATCACCAAATAATAAAACAATAACCTCAAATATTTATCTTGGCGCAATGCTTAAAAATTCAGGATAATTCCAAAATGAGACTCATGTAGTTATTGACGATTTTCGAAATTATTCCACTTTCGCATCTCGCGAATTTCAAACTTGAAAATTAAGAGTGAAAGAAAACGAAACACGACCGAACTCGTTTAAATTTTAAAAGAAAAAAATATTCGGATGCGTTCTGAAATTCGCATAGTGCTCAACACTTTCATTTTCCTATTGTTTTTATTTGTCGTATCAACAAAATGTGGTAGTTAATTTGGATTTTAGCATATTGAATATAATATTATGAAAGGTTCATGTGTATGAATCTGTTTGAAACTATTGAGTTTTCGAACGTACTGTCTAGTTCAAACGTCAAAAACGTTTAGGCGGCGGTCGTCATATTCTTAGTAAGTCCCTTTCGAGATAGGTCATGTTCGGTAGATGCCACTTTCTGAGGATGTCATGTTCTGAGAAGGCCGCTTTCGGAGAGCGACACGTTCTAATTACGTCACATTCTTATATCGCCACCTTATGAGTTCGTCGCTTTCTGAATTTGTCGCATTCGGAGTACGTCACTTTCGCATTTTACGGCGCTCCTGTGCGTTTCCGCAAATTGACTCCTAAGAAACTAATGATCCTGATCAGTAATGGGATCGATTGGCATCAAAAAATGAATGCAAAAAAAAATGTTTTTGTTTCTCAATAATAATATGTATAGGCCCGAGAGTTAAACAACAACTTCACCCCCTTATATGTATAATAAATAACTATGTATTATCACAGAATAAGTAATAGTACTAAAGTATAGAAGTGACACTTTCATACATTTGACGTTTAGCTTGTCAACACGCACAACAATCCTGCGTTCCTATGCGTGATTTTGCTACACGCGCCCGCCTACAGAATGTTACACTTCTACACGGTGTTTTTTTTATTTGAGGTAATTTTAAGGGGAGGTTCTTCAGGTTACCCCAAGTTAATTTCTCTAAGAAACCAGTGTCTTAACTCTTATGGTTTTCGAAATATTCAGAATTCAATATTCAGAATTGATCTCCACGGCAACCGAACAACACGTTTGAAACATTCAGTCTTCAAACTTTACGTGAAATATTTATTTATAAACTCTACCAAATCCATCGTAATTCTATATAAGCAGTAATAGACAAGGTTCTGGTGGACAAGCTGACTCTGCGGAGACCGCAGCGCGGGCCTACGGCACCTCCAGAGAGGGCGCTCAGCTGCACTCCGTCAAGTGACATGTGTCATAACACAAAAAATCATCAAGAAAATGTTTTATAGCAATTCTAACAAATATTATAAGGCTCGAGTTTTTGGTTTAGCCCCTAATCTTAATTTTCTACGCGTGTACGTTATTCTCCAAGTTGCTCCCGGTCCCGTGCAAGTGTCCAGTGTGTGTTTTGGTGAAGTGGTTTTAATACTAATTAGTTTTATATACTAGTATTATCTTAGTTTAGCAATACCTTTATTTATATTACGCTTTATATGTAAGTCTTTATTTATAATTCACCTTTTTTTAACTTTGTTAGGTTTCTTAGGCTCTTTATTTAAGTTTTACCATAATGAACAATATTTTCAGGTAATAATTCGTATTTTTAGGTAATTATACTTATTTTTCTGCATGGAGTGTTGCAACAGAAATTTCTCGACGACAAAGGGTCTACACATACATCAGTCCCGCACCCACCAGGTCCGCATTATCGCTACAGCTTCCGCTTCAGGTTCACAAAATATAAATTCTTACCCTGCTCATCCAATTCAAACTCTCCTCGCGCAGCTAAAACGGTCAGTACCTTTAGTCAAACGTATTCCACGTGGAGCCAGGTCCCCAGTAGCCGAAGCTTTAACTGCCGTAATCAACAATTGCTTACAAAACTATGACATAGATTCTTGGCGCGACCTGTTAACTTTCGCCTTTAAAATATTTCATGCAAAGGAAGGCGATAATGATAATATCTCCCTTACGCAGAAAATAAAAAACAATATTAATTCGGCAGTCTTGCCCTCTGCTGTTCATTCCTCCCCCAAAAAAATAAAAAATAATAACTTATATGAGAAAGTGGAGACTAAATTATATGACGGCGACCTTAAAGGAGCTGCACGGCTCCTGTTTTCCAACGACACTCTCGCTCCAGATACCCCAGCAACGACAGCAGCACTACGGGCTAAGCACCCTCATGGGCCGTCCAATCCCATATTTGTCGATCCTCCTTCAGACTCTTCCACCTGCATCAAAGCCACAGAAGACGTTGTATCTTTAGCCCTGGCTTCCTTTCCAAAAGGGTCGGCTTCTGGTCTTGATGGCATCTCACCCCAGCACCTCATAGATCTCACTAGCCACAGCACAGGGGTTGCCGGTGAAAACCTAGCAAAAAGTATTACTAAACTAATTAATCTTATGCTTCAGGGGGAAGTTTGCCAAGAAGTGACTCCAATTTTATACGGAGCCAATCTTATAGCCCTCACAAAGAAAGATTCCGGAGTGCGTCCAATCGCCGTTGGCTCCACCTTTCGGCGATTGGCGAAAGTGTGTGTACGGCATACACGTGAAAAACTACAGAAGCTGTTTGAACCCGTGCAGGTTGGTTTTGGCACCCGCGGAGGCTGTGAAGCTGCTGTTTATGCCGTTCGCACATTTGTCCAAACTAATTCGTGTGAAGTTCTTTTAAAAATAGACGTACGAAACGCCTTCAACTCTGTCAACAGGGACACCATACTTAACGAAATTAAGACTCATGTGCCTGAAATCTACAATTTTCTACTACAATGTTACCATAGCCCTTCTAAATTAATTTACAAAGACAACGAAATTTTGTCTGAAGTGGGTCGCCAACAAGGTGATCCCCTCGGTCCTGCCATCTTCAGTTTGGCCATAAATTCAATTATTTCTAATCTTACATCCAAATTAAACATCTGGTACCTGGATGATGGAACTCTTGGCGGAGAAAGCCAGACGGTTTTTTCAGATTTAACCATGATAATGCAAAAATTTTCTGACATAGGCCTAAGTCTCAATTTGGAAAAATGCGAGCTTTACGTTTCCGAACATATGGATCCACCCATCCTTGACACAACAGACGTATGAAAGTTTCTCGAGAGTAGCTAGAGATATTAAAGTCTTGTCTAAAGACCATTTGCATCGGCTGGGCTCACCAATTTTTAGTGAAGCCATTCCCTCCGTGATAGAGAAATCTATTTCCAAATTCCGTACACATTCAGAACGACTGCTAAAAATAAGTAGCCACTCCGCTTTATTCATTTTAAAATTCTGTTTATTTGTTCCTAAATTTACTTACTTGATCCGTTCTTGCCCCATTTGGAAATTTCAAAATTTAGTTGACGACATTGATTTACTCCTAAAATCTCAATTAGAACGAATTCTAAATATTCATTTTAATGAGCAAGCTTGGACACAAGTAACTCTTCCAAGTCGTCATGGCGGACTAGGAACTCGAAAAATATCGAGTATTGCATTACCGGCATTCTTGTCTTCAGTCCACAGCACGTCTGATCTCACAGGTAAAATCTTAAAAGCTTCACCAGCTTCAAACTGTGAGATCGCGTGCATGGAGGACGCCAAGAATGCCTGGCTTGCTAAGGCGTTCTAAATTCCACCTAAACCAGAAATACAAAGGGCCTGGGACAACATAGCCTGTAGTGTAGTTTTAAAATGACTTATCAATAATTCATCAGGTAAGGACCGTGCCAGAATCCTTGCTACTTCTAAACTAGAATCAGGACACTGGCTCCACGCATACCCCTCGCCGAATATAGGCACATTTATAGACCCGCAAACCCTTAGAATTGCCATCGGCCTTCGGCTTGGGTCTGATGTCTGTGTAGAGCACACCTGCACTTCTTGTGGGGCTCGCGTTGATCGCCTCGGTCACCACGGACTCTCTTGCTCCTCGGGTGCCGGTCGCCTGTCCCGTCACGCTGCGTTTAACGATATCCTGAGACGGGCACTCGTAAGCGCCAACGTCCCCGCAGTCCTGGAGCCCCAGATCGTACGGGACGATGGCAAGCGCCCCGACGGGATGTCGTTGATCCCTTGGCGGATGGGCCATGCGCTTGTGTGGGATGCCACATGCACTGACACGCTAGCGGCGTCCTACCTCTCCGCCACCACCAAACAGGCGGGGGCAGCGGCAGACGCCCGAGAGCGCTTTAAGTGCAACAAATATATGTGTCTCGGCGCCCAGTACGAGTTCGTAGCCTTCGGCGTCGAGACACTCGGTCCGTGGGGCAAGGGCGCACGTGGGCTCCACAAAGTCCTGAGTAAGCGGCTAAGGGAGGCCTCTGGGGACCCTCGCGCTGGCGGCTTTCTCGCGCAAAGGTTGTCAATTGCAATCCAGCGCGGGAACGCCGCTTGCGTGTTGGGTACCCTGCCTAAGGGGCCCCGCTTGGAGTCCGATTTTGATAGGTAGTTTTAGTTTATTTGTAATTTTTATTTTTAAGGTTATTGTTATTTTTCCTCTTGTTTTTTGTTACTTATAGTAATAAATTGATTTATTCAGAATACAAATTTATTGGGTGAATAAGTGTGAGATAACCTTTAATCTAGTAATTGGAGTTCGAGGCCAACGAAACTACGACAGATGCGTTATTGTCAAATCCGTCAAAGTCTCTTATGTCATTGTCAAATAAAGGTTTCAGGTTTCCACAACCTTTTTGTTATTCAATTTATTTATTTAAAATAATTCCTAATAAAAACATTTTATACCTGTGTAATGTTTGTACGCCTTTTTTTTAATATGGCTGTCACAACTAGGATTTTCTTAAAAACGCGTAAATACCTAAAAACTTTCCTTTTCTCTTAACTAACATTGATATGACAAAATTTTCTTGTAAAGAACTTAAAATGATAAGAGCCAACGTTTCAAAGCCTATTTTAAAAAGAAGTTGAATTACCAGTGAACACAATACGACAGCGTGTCATATTTGTTAAGACAGTAGGTATGGTTCAATTACTAAGCAGTATAAGTACTATACTATATAGTACGGTCAAATCGTACATTAAACTCGCAAAACATGTAGTAAAGCTGCATTTTTGGTATGTTATTTAGACACCATAGGGCAGTATAAAACCACATTTTGCAAGCAAAAAAAAGTTGTGCTAGCTGCGTTATACGTGAAAAACTGTGAAATTTACTGTCTATTTTTAGTTTCTGATTTTTATAAAAAAAGCCTTACGTTTTTTGACAATATGTATCAGGTAACGTTTAAAGACGAATGAATTTGTAACAAGATGAGATAACATGCATCACCGTAGGTCTTATAGTTTCAGAGATTCGAGACTTCAAATAGTACCCTGTTTTGTAAACTAGATAAAATGTTGAGTTTTGCTAACGTTTTTGGTTTAATATCGCCTTACATAATTATGCTACGAAAACCATGAAATAATGATCTTATAGCGCAATTAATATTCTTTCATTTAAGGGTAAAATCAGGTCAGTAAACTTTGTGATTGAAACTAAAAACGCGAAACTCAAAAAGCAGGAGGTCCGTTATCTAAGTTTTTCATACAAATCGCAAGTCGTGTTGCAAAGCTGCAATTTTAGTATATTATATAGGCCCTATAAGGACGTACAAAAATGCATATTACAAGAAAAACAAAATAGGAATTTCTGCATAGGACGAAAAAAACTGAAAAAATATTGGACTTCTTTTACTTTTTGACGTTTAATTAAAAAACTATTATCTTTTTGATACTAATTGCTACAGAACTTAGAAAGAATATAAAATTTGAAAGGATTTGAGCTACCTTGCATTACCCTAAATTATATAGATTTGGAGAAACGACATTTCAAAATGTGCCCTTCATTAAGTTAAGAAAATAAATGCATGTTTTGAAGCCTCGTACACCCCCAACTATAAGACTTACAGTACATGTTATCGGCTCAATTTGTTCCTAATTTAATGTAGTTATTATCTACAATTACTTTTTTTTTCTTAGCGCGAACGTTTTGCCAATATTAAGTGAATAGCTTTAACGTAACCTAAAATTTGTTTATGTTTTGATAAAAGGGCACTTTATGAAATGTATATAACTCAAAATATATATAACTTACGGTGATGCAACGTAGCTCAAATCCTTTAAAATTTAATGTTCTTTCTAAGTTTTATAGCAATCAGTATCAAAAAGATAATAGATTTTTAGTTAAACGTCAAAAACTAAAAAAAGTGCGATTTTTTTCCGTTTTTTACGTCCTATGCCCAAATTATTTTTTTGTTTTTCTTTTAATATGCATTTTCGTATACAGGGTGGTCCAAACCTTGACGTCAAAAATTTTTTTTTAGATTCCTCACGTCATGAGCTATCAGAATATACCCCATGTATGTTAGCCGATTTTTTGTAGTTTTCGAGTTATGAATTTTTGAAATTTTTTTTTGAGAAATTCTGGAATGAATAAATTTATTAATAAAAAAAAACTATTGGGTTTTTTAACTACTTTTTTTTTGTAAAAGTATTACTACAAATAAAGCATTTACTGACAAAAAAATTTGCGTCCTCACGTTGATACAAGTAGGATAAAAAATACAACATTCAAAATTTTACGCTAAAACGCATCAAAATAGCATTAATGTACGTAAATAAAAAATAAAACATATCCCAAGGAATTTTCGTATTCTAAAGACCGCCCTAGACCTTGAGCCTTCGTAAAAGCAAAAAAAAAGTGATACTTAATAATGAGGATTTTTCGGAGTTGTCGGTCAAATAAACGTAAAAAAGCTTAAAATTTTAAAGTAGTAAAAAATGACTTGAATAACTACACAAATTGAACTTTCGTGGTATTTTCTGTATTTGTTTATTGATAAGAACAACAAAACAGACGAAATTTCACTTTATTTTTAAATTAAAAATTTTGAAGTTTTTTTTAAGTTTATTTGACCGACTACTCCGAAATATCCTCATCATTAAGTATAACTTATTTTTTGCTTTTACGAAGGTATACGGTCTAGGGCAGTCTTTACATTACCAAAAATCCTTGAGATATGTTTTATTTTTTTATTTACGTACATTAATGCTATTTTGGTGCGATTTCAACGTAAAATTTTGAATTTTTAATTTTTTATCCTACTTGTATCAAAGTGAGGACGCTAATTTTTTTGTCAGTAAATGCTTTATTCGTCGTAATACTTTTACCAGAAGAAAATATTAAAAAAAACCCAATAGTTTTTTTTTATTAATAAATTTCTTCATTCCAGAATTCCTCAAAAAATTTTTTTCAAGAATTCATAACTCGAAAACTACAAAAAATCGGCTAACATACATGGGGTATATTCTGATAGCCCATGACGTAGGCAACCTAAAAAAAAATTTTTGACGTCAAGGTTTGGACCACCCTGTATATCTATAAGGTCTTTATAATATACCACAATTGCAGCTTTGCAACTCGACTTGCGATTTGTATGAAAAACTTAGATAGCGGGCCTCCTGCCTTTGGAATTTCGAGTTTATACTTTCAACTACAAAGTTCACTGACCTTACCCTTAAATTAAAGAATATTAAGTGCGCTATAAGGTAATTATTGCATGTTTTTCGTAGCATAATTAGGTGAGGTGATATTAAGTCGAAAACGTTAGCAAAACACAAAATTTTATCTAGTTTACAAAAAGGGGTACTTTTTAAAGTCTCGAATATCTGAAACTATAAGACCTACGGTAATGCATGTTAGCTCAACTTGTTGGAAATTTATTAGTCTTTAAACGTTTATTTACATATGATATCAAAAAATGTAAGGTTTTTTAAATAAAAATCAGAAACTAAAAAATGGCCGTAAATTTCGCAATTTTTCACGTACTACCCAGTTAGCACAACTTTTTTTTGCTTGCAAAATATGGTTTTATACTGTCCTATGGTGTCTAAACAACATACCAAAAATGCAGCGATACTACTTGATTTGCGAGTTTAGGGTAAAATTATGTACGATTTGACCGTACTAATACTATTACTAAGCAGTTTTAACCCGTAATAAGGCAGGGGTGCGTTATTACGGGTTAAAATTATGGGAAAGAAATTTGGAAATGTAAAATGAAAGCATTTTTTGTATTTTATTTTTTATTTGTCTTCTTCATCACTTATCCTCCTGAGTCCTGGGTAAGCAATAAGGCAGGGGTGCCTTGTTACAGGTTAAAACTGCTAAGTAATAGTATAGTATAGTACTCATACTGCTTAGTAATTTAACCATACCTACCTTTTAATTTATGTGTAGTTAAATTGCTGTACCAAATGTAATTAACACCTGAGGTGATACCAGCGTAATATCAACTTTGTTACTAATAATTGCGGATAATTACGTTTTTATTAAAATATCTTATATTTACGTGAAAATAAGTAAATAATATTGTTTCTATAAATTAAAGAATTAAAATTACCAATAAATAACATATCTCAACGTCTGTTTTTAGAAAATAAGGATTTACTATTGTAAGAACATTTCATTGGTGTGGCAATATTTTCGTAGATTCTTTGGCCTCGAACTCCAGTTACTAGTATAGTAGATTTGTTCTGGCATATGCTGTCATACGTGACACTCGCGTTTTGTGTAACTGTAAATATTCTCGCACACCGTAGTATCGACTTATTATGTATGAAAATTGGAAAAACATTTTTTTTTCGAATTTTGTAAAAAGCGATATTATTATATCAGTTAACTGGGTGCCTGTCGTGTCGCATAACGTCGATTGTCCTAAAATTTTTTGGCCGAGAATGTATGGCATAATGTTACATGGCATACTACTTGTTTAGCCTACTTAATTTTGCGCATACACGTTTAAAATACCTACACCATATTTATTCTAATATTGATTACTCGAATGTCGAATGACCTAAAGCATAATAATCCTAATGTTCATTGTAATAAATATTGTTTTTCGAGTAGTAACTCGAACTGTCAATTTTCACTGCGCCTACTTTTATCATGTCCGAAATTTGATTCAAAAAGGCATTTTAATAACAACATGCAAAACATTTGAACAACAGGGTGAATGGTTAAAAAAAATGTTCAAGTAATAAACCAGGGTAAAACCGACGTGGATTGGTTAGGTTTCGAAACTAGGGCGGAGTGAATGGCGTAGTCTTTAAATACTTAAGTATTTTTAATCAATTGCTTACACATCCTCATACTTACAAAGCCAAAAAAAAGGGGGGACGGGGGGGCGAAGCCCCCCACCAGGGGGGCTCGGGGGGCGAAGCCCCCCGCATTAAAAAAGAAATAATCTGAACATCCCCTACCTTAACCTGGATAGGTTTGTTAGGTACCTTTTATCCCTTAGAGCGGAAATAGAAGCCCCGCGCAGCGGGGCTTCGTCGACCGGTTCCCAGGTCAAACTTGCTCACTTAAATTCTTTGGACAACAGGGCGAATTATTTAGTAATAGTTAAGTATAAGGAATAAAAAAATATTTTTAAAGCTAGTTAAAGGTAGGTAATCACTATTAGTACATTAAATAGTAGGAACATCACCATTATGCACAATAATTTTTCGATACATATACATTAGACACGAACATCATTAGGACAAACAATATTTAGGAACAACCAAGTTAGGATTAACAATTTCGGCATAGCAAAAATATGCGCAACAATGTTTATGCCATTCATTTTTCGGCGTAAAGTTGTTATGCGACAAATTTTTCGAAATAAAAACATTATGCCACCTATATAGACCCCAGTTAACTTTTATTAACGTACCAAACAACGTGACGAATTTAACTCAAATAAAAAAAACACGGTGTACTTATAGTATCCATCTTCTGTTTACACGATCCTCCATAGAGGCGGACTGCAAGGCGGCCTGCCATGAACGCCCTACTTAACTGGAAGTCAACTGTCATTTCTAAAAGTTGCTATTCCGTAAAATAATGTTCCATTTTTGCTCGTTTTCCTTACTCAACCTGCTATAAAATAAAAATGAACCTTAAATAAATCACATACCTTCATACCTATAACCTATCAAGTTTTTGGCAGTCCATTTTCCTGTTTTTTTCTGATACCAATCACCATACCAACCTAAAAACTGTACTAGAAAGGTCACCCACACCACAGTCACCACAGTAGAAATCTCCCTCTTCGCAAAGTGGCATCTACCGAACATGACCTATCTCGAAAGTGACTAACTAAGAATATGACGACCTCCGCCTAAACGGTCAAAACGAGCTTATTGCACTCTCAGGCCGTATAAGTTATTGCTTTAGTCTATCCAGAAGATTAAAAAACAATTACTTTAACCTCTAGAGATTAAAACACAGTTTTGCGTTCTGAAATTGAAGGACAAACAGCGTGTTTACGAGCATTGTGGTGAAAAAATATAACCTGGAGAGAATATTATTTAAGCGTTGTATTGGAGAAGACAGTAGTTTTTTTAGAAACTTGATATTGAATATGACGATTCAAAAGTGCTTGTTACTATACCAATTTGAATAAAGAATCTTTTTATTTGATTTATTCCATTATACTTAGATCAATAGGCACAGCAACATTTATTAGAAAATGCAATCAAGAAGAAGATCAATGCAAGATCTCTCGAGATCTCGTCCCTTTTTGACGACATCAATCTCAGCCTAAAAATGGACGCGATCTCGCAAGATGAACAAGATGCGCTATAACCTACAAACGACTTGTTCGAAGCCGGTAGGTTCTGTAATCACGAATTTGTATTAGTTCTCTTACAGTTCGCTAATGATTAACCTACGATTAGTCCTCACGAATGTCGAATCTGAATGGTCGTCGTCCGTAGCTGGTTTATCGCCAGCAAGACAGCTCCTGTACATAGCTATTGATGCAGTTATGCTGCATAACAGTTAATTGCTAAAGGCATGGACAGAAAAGATACGAAAAAATAAAACTTGGAAGCCGCACGCCATACTAAACTGCCTTTCTAAAACGCTCCTGAATTATACTTGAGAAGTGTCACCCCCTCTTCAATGCTTCGCGGTAAAAATGTTCAATATCAACCTATTCAAATTTCAACCTTCAAAAAAGTAGGAAGTTTACAATTTAACGAAATCTTTTTTAATTTTAAGAATACTTAAACACACAAAGCTGTCGATTTCGCGAGATCCTTTGCATTCCCTATGCGCAATGTAATGAGACTAATGAGTTAGCGTCATCCCGTCTTTTTCTGTTGTCTTTTTGACCAACTTGTGCCAATCTAAAAGCATTATGAAACTATTCTCCATGATATGAATAAACGGTTAAACGCTGATCGTTTTCGGCCACATGCTATCAAATATGTATATGTCG
The DNA here is from genome assembly GCA_025490895.1 of Thaumatotibia leucotreta. NCBI lineage: Eukaryota > Metazoa > Arthropoda > Insecta > Lepidoptera > Tortricidae > Thaumatotibia > Thaumatotibia leucotreta. Next base: position 41,089 of record JALPQI010004760.1, read on the forward strand.
GAGATATGAGTTACTAAATCTAGAAAACGATAAGCAATGTTTTGCTTGGAGTGGTCTTTGCTTGGTCCATGCAGGTTTGCAGGTAGATGATACCAACCTATGAACAGGTGGCTGGTGACCTGACAGTATAAAAGGTCACTACTGCAGTGTTCATCAATTCATTCCCGTGTTAGACATAGAACGATTCACTCTTGTCTTGTTATGTGAAGGGTTTACATTCTTACGAAGGAAGTTATTTCTATGGAGTATGCATCTATGCATGGACGCAAGCTTAGAACTCTCCATTCGTTTTCTACTACTGCGTAGATGCGTAGATACAAGATTCTGAGTACTGTTAGTAACGAGTAACAAGTAGCTAGGAGGCAGATAACTGGAATCTTACCCCTCTTAGCTCGGCTGTCATTAGGGTTCCCGATATCAGCAAGTGGGATAAAGAATCAAGGCTCACGTAACAGTGAGTACTGGTATTGTATCACATGTAAACGGTAAGGTTTAAAATCGACAACAGTTGGTAAGGTAATGATTGTTCACTATGTTTGCAGTTAAGTTTGATTTGAGTCGTGATTTAGAAAACTGCTTTGTTCTTTTTTTGTGATTACTGTTGTAAGAAAACGTGTGGGTAGGTATCCTACCCTATTGAAAAAAAAAAAAGAAATAAAAACAGTAATTCTAGTGATTTCAAAGTATATCATGACCCACACTTATTACTTACTTAGTTGTGAAATACTAGCAGTACCAAAATATGGGCAGGTAGCCCTTTGTTTTGTTTTGTTTTCGAGTCTATCAAAAATTAATTTGTGATAGTGATAAACATTTTCAATCCATGCCTTGTGTTAAAAGTTTTCTATGCGTGTGAAATTACCGTTACAGATGTTCAACTTCAAGATCAACAAGCTCACTGTCATAGTAGTCTACAGATTCATCCATGATGAATATGCTGTGACGATGAAACGAGCGCAATTTCTTCCGATACCTATGTCCAAGTAATTAAGAATTGAAGACGCCAACTCTATGGTTATTTTGGAGCAACGGAAATTAAAGGACAGGTTTCTTTCCAATTGTTTTAATGAAAAATTAGAAGCAGTAGTTTAAAGAACTAACGGTTGACATTTCTGTTTGTAACGTTAAGTTTTTGTGTTCTTAATACGTTTTATTATTTGCGAGATTAATTTGATTATAGTAAAGTGAAGCACAATCTTATTTTGATGTCGAGTATAAGATGAGGTCAGTGTCTAACCTCAAACTTTAGGTACTTAGTGTTATGATTAGGTTTAGCATTCCAATTATCTCAACATCTGTTCAAAACTGCTTATTGCTAGTCTACTTGAAAAAAAAAGGGAAATCAGTCGGCTTTGACTTTAAGTACTTTGTTTTTGTGATAAAAATGATATCGTACAATTTGATGGTTACAGTTCAACATGGTGAGTCAGAACGAGCTGCCGGCCTGCAAGTTGTTGATGTCATGCCCGGTGGCGTAGCAGGTGTCGCTACTGCCTACCGTGAACACGTGGTGCAGCACGTGGTGTGGAAACGTTGTTAATCCGCCGAGCAGTTCACATTTTTGTTGGGCTATTTGAGGTCTGAGCTAATTGGTGAAACTAATGTTGTTGTAGCCATCGAGGGTTTATTCCCTTTCGATTCTATAGAGTGGAAAAAAAAATGGAGGAAGAAATGCAAAATTGAAACTAAATTAGACATCAATGTTACAGTTACGCAAGTTTAAAATAAACAAGTTTTATTAAACGCATTGAGATCGGTTATAATAATTTCTGAAGGTTGATGATGATGGTCATGATGGTGGTCATGATGATGGTCATGATGGTGGTCATGATGATGGTCATGATGGTGGTCATGATGATGGTCATGTTGGTGGTCATGATAGTGATCATTGTGGTGATCGTGGTGATGATCATGATGGTGGTTATGGTGATGATCATGTTAGTGGTCATGATGATGATGGTGGTGATAGTCATTTCTCATTATTTGGGCTGTCCATAGTTTCAATTTGACTACTTTAGTTTAATTAAAGTTGTGGATTATAATTATTGGAATTAGTCATTTAGTTAGTAAGGGTCACGGTCCATACAAAGTTGAGAAAAATTGTGCGCTGCGAGTTACAGTTTTGTAATTTTAACCAGAGCTAGAAGGTCTCAAAATAGTTGTTTTTAGATGTGGAGGGAAAACCAATTCCCCCCCTGAGCGCGGGGGGAGGGGGGTGAATGTGCATGCTGAAGGGTTGCGTTTAATATTTTTTTACTAATTAATAAAGCCTACTATGCATTGTTTGGTATCATTTTCGTATAAAACGGACCTGGAAAATCCATTTTTTATCATAAACATAAGCAATTTCATATAAAAATGTAGATTTTTTGGAGTAAAAGTAAAAAAGTTACCGTTTTTATTTTAATTTAAGCGTCATATAAGTATTAAAAAACAAACTTATCCAATTTAAAAAAATTGTGTAAGATAGCATATTTATTGCAGTTTTTAAAAATATACATATGTTGTAGTCTTTCATACAAAAATTCACTGAAAAAAAAAATTACCTGACGCGTACCTCCAACAAAAACCTCCGCGTAATCTCAAAAAAGAGACTTTTGTGCCGGCAACTGCTCATAGATTATACATATTTTTGTACTTGCATATTATTGTTCATATTACGATTGGAAATATTTATTGATATGAAAGTAAATTGAATATTTTCTGATCTTCTTTTTTTAAATAGCCTAAGATCATTATGAATTTTATTTGATCAGATTCTATAACCGGGACTAAACAACTAACCCAGTTCACCCACGTTAAAAGTTTATATCATATGGAATTTGACAATCAATTGTTAAACGTTTACTTCATAAATCATCATTATTACTATATCAGCCGAAAGACGCCCACTGCTGAACATAGGCCTCCCCCAAAGATTGCCAAAATGACCGGTCCTGCGCCACTCGCATCCAGCGGTCTCCTGAGACCTTCACTGTCCACCTTGTGGGGGGCCTACCCACGCTGTGCCTTCCACTTGCGAGGCCGCCGCATTGGCCATCGGTTCTACGTGCAATGTGCCCCGCCCACTGCCACTTTAGTTTAGTGATTCGGAGAGCTATGGAGCTATACTTTGGTTCTGCTGCGAATCGTCTCATTTCTAATATGACCTCGCAGAGAGACTCCCACCATAGGCCTCTCCATTGCCCTTTGGGTGACTTTAAGCTTTCTTATGAGGCCCATTCTAAGCGACAACGTTTCAGTACCGTATGTCATCACTCTTTTAAATCTTTGATCACTGTGTGTTGCCACACTGATCAAATACTTTTGTCTTCAAGAACTACGGAATATTGGACGAAAACTATTAGAATTATGTTTGATTATAAATAATTCCACATGTAATGTCTTGGCGTAAGCTGTTTTTTACATGGTTATTGTTGAATAAAGAATAAAGAAAAGATGTGTCGTAGCTTCCCAAACGCTGCCCAACCTAGTCGGATTCGATGATTGACCTCTTACTCAAAGTTGGACCTACCTAGCTGGGTAACTTGTCCTAGGTATATTATAGTCGTCTACACCTTCGAGTTTAGTCTCCGATATATCCATGTTCATCCTAAGACGAACTCGCTCAAAAAGGCGCTACTGAGGTCAGCGAGCATCGTACTGAAATCTTCCAAGGTCTCAGCCAAGACCACATCAGTGAATCGAAGGTGAGTGAGGTAGGTACTCGCTGTTTATGTTGATACTCACCTTTTCCAGTCCAGTCTTAAAGACACCTTCCAGAGTGCAGCGGTAAACAGATTAGGGGAGATGACACCTCCTTGCCTGACTCCCCGCTGCAGTATAATATGCTTCAAGCTCTGGTCTTGGAGTCGGATTGACATAGTGGCGCTTTCGTACAAACACCTCAACATTTCGAAACAGCGGTAGTCTACTTGGTATCGTTAAAGAGACTGCAGTACGCCCAGAGTATCGATCAAATCGAAGGCCTTGGGGGTTACCATGACGTACTAATGCGATTCAGTTTAGGTTCTGGGAAAGAGGCAGTGATACACGACTCGTATAGCCTTGTCCCTTTCTCTCGACCTAAATTAAACCGCATTAGTACGTCATGGAAACCCCCCTTATCGTAGTCCACAAACGCTAAACGCTAAACAGAGGGGCAGGTTATACCTATTCCTCGGTCTTCTGTATAACATTTACGAAACGCCAATTCGGAAACCGGCTTGTTCGGGAGGCTGGAAGTCATCAAGCCTGCGTGCAAGACGATTCGTAATGACTCTTGAAAACATCTTATAAATATAGCTCGGAACTGAGATGGATCGGTAGTTCTTCAATAAGGCGTTGTCACCTTTTTTCAAAAACAGTACCACCACTCTTCTGTTTCATGCCTAAGGCGTTCTCCCTTCCGGAGTTGAACAACTTCTGAAGGGCCATAAGGATTGGTTTACCACCTGGCTTCAGATGCTCAGCTATAATTCCGTCTTCCCCAGACGCCCTGTTATTTTTGAGCTGTTCAAGAGCCATTCTAATATCACATAGGCTAATGTCTCGGATATCCTCTGTATAGTGCCGGTTCAGTCACTTACTTCATAAGAAATTTATCAATTATCAAATTCCGTGCGAAATTCCCGGGGTGCTTGGTTAACCCAGGTTGATGCAATTTGCCCTAACAGACATTATGGAGTATTTTGTTTACGCAAAATCGCTAAATTCCCGCAGTAGAAACGTACTGTCAACAAAAAGTCAAAGCAACGTCCCTTTTTTATTCGAGGTACGCGACAGGTGCATTTTTTTTACAACTTATTTTTGCATGGAAAGTTCCAAAAAGTATATATTTTTAAAAACTACAATAAATATGCTATCTCGTAGTATTTTTTTTATTTTCATATATTTATTTGGTAATACTTATATAACGCAACAATCAAAATAAAAACGGTGATTATTTTACCTTTATACCAATAATTATTTTTTTATATATGAAAATCCTCATGTTTATTTAAAAAATGAATTCCCCATGTCTGTTTTATATGAAAATGATACCAAACAATGAATAGTAGGCCTAAATATTAGACGAAAATTTTTTAAACATAACCCTTCCGTTTGCACCTTCACCCCCCTCCCCCCTCGTTCAGGGGGGGAATTGGTTTTCCCTCCACATCTAAAAGTATTTATTTTTACACACTCTAGCTCTGGTAAAAATTACAAAACTGTAACTCACAGCGCACAATTTTTTCCATTTGGACCTCTACTAAGTTTGCAATCGTAGAATGAAACATTTTACATTCAGTTTGGTTACCTTTTCTCAGACTGCATACACCATTTTATCATTCGTAATCGTAGGTGTAAAATCGGATCTATTTTTCCGTCTCCGTGCGGCCACGATTGTGGGTGGCATGCGTTTGGTTTGATGGTGTAATCGGTCGATGTGTTTTTGGTTTGGTTACCGGATGGAGGTAGACCAATTTTGTTGTTGCTGGATGGAAGCAACTGTGGTTTTGGTTATCGGATGGAGGTAGACCAACTTTAGAGTACTGTAACCCATTTGTTGGTTTGTTGAAGTGTTTCATTTGACTATTGTTGAACTATGTCTGTTACTGGCTAGTAAAGTAGTAAGTACATAGACTGACTAGTCTATTCGAATGTTAATGAAGTTGATTTTAATTCCCTGGGTTGATTAAACGAGTACCTAAATAATTTTTAAATTTAATGAATTCAAATCATCACTCATGTGAGCTTTCAATGGACCGAGAGCAAGTCCGAGGGATTGAGCGTGATCTAATAATCGCATCGGAAGTTCCGAAGCATGTAAAAGGTGCACGTGGACTGCTTTTTATGTGCAGTATACTCTTTGCGAGGAGTAGCACTTACGCGGCTGAGATGGTTCTAACTTCTGATAGGTTATTGGATCCTAACAATCCGATGGACAAAAATGAAATCTGGTGGTTATGGTGTAACCTGGTTGAGTAATTTACGTTTTTGTTTGAGTCGAGAGGTTGACTCATTTGAATCATTCATTAATTGAGATCATTTTGACTTATCATTTTTGTAATGCCACAAAAAAAAAAGTTATAGTTGTTAAACGGGATGAAGTGACTATGTCACTATGTGAGTTTACGATGGACATAAACGTGACTTGGGTTCCTTAATTTTGATTTTACTGTTAACTAAAACTGAGCTGGTGGCACTATCAAAATTGTCTAACAAATTGAAGTTCATGATGATTGAATACAGATAACATTTTGTTGTTAGTTAAAATGCTAGAAAGGCAAGTACCAATTGAAGTAGATGAAGATTGTTGTGGTATGAAGGATGAGGTTCTCAGTTCGGTTGGTCGACCGTACCAGAGGCTTGATCGTAGCCGTAGCCCGTTAGAAGTCGGTGTCTACCTTTGAGTAGACCGTGGGTACGCGGTGCGCGATAAGCTCTGGCGGAGGTCGGGTCTTGTAGAGACCGTAGAGTCATAGGGTTGACTCGGCGATCCCTTGGGGATGCGCGTAGTGTGGTTATGTGATAACCAATAGGCCACGAATGAGAGACCTGCTTCCGAAAGTTTGCCGTCATGTGTTTTACGTAAAAGGTGGCTATGAAAGCCAGGTGGTACTTGTCTGGTCTTGCATTTAAATTGGTGGTAATGAATTGACTTTAAGTGATCCTAAATTCAGTTTCAAAGAATAAAATTATTTTCCTTGAGTTGAGTTGATTTTACGTAGACAGATAATTTGGTCAGGAGTAACCGAGTGGTGACAAAGATTACTGATGTACGTGTTTGTTTCAGATACAAGCGAGGACGCTTGTCTTGTCAGTATGGCCGTGTCGGAGATATGAGTTACTAAATCTAGAAAACGATAAGCAATGTTTTGCTTGGAGTGGTCTTTGCTTGGTCCATGCAGGTTTGCAGGTAGATGATACCAACCTATGAACAGGTGGCTGGTGACCTGACAGTATAATAGGTCACTACTGCAGTGTTCATCAATTCATTCCCGTGTTAGACATAGAACGATTCACTCTTGTCTTGTTATGTGAAGGGTTTACATTCTTACGAAGGAAGTTATTTCTATGGAGTATGCATCTATGCATGGACGCAAGCTTAGAACTCTCCATTCGTTTTCTACTACTGCGTAGATGCGTAGATACAAGATTCTGAGTACTGTTAGTAACGAGTAACAAGTAGCTAGGAGGCAGATAACTGGAACTTACCCCTCTTAGCTCGGCTGTCATTAGGGTTCCCGATATATATATTAAATAAAATAGGAATGGTCTATTCCCGCAGTAGACTGCTGCAGTAGATGATAGCATGTGGCCGAAAAGATATACCATTGCAGTAAGCCGTTTATGTACGATGATGATACCTGGGTGCTTAGACAAGTTGTCAATCGCTAACGCTTAATCGTCAATCGTAAACGAAAGACAGCTAACTGTCTTTGTCGCATTAATATGAAACAGTGACAGAAAGGGAAAACTACGATATGCTACTAAGCGTTAGCGATTGGCAAAGCATTCTGGCCTGTTATCGCTAACACCGAAGTTTGTAAATTCTGGGTCAATAGAAAAAGAAAAAAAGGTAAACAAATATGGCGGACCGGCAATCGCATTTGTTGTCTATGAAAATAGTGATGGGACCGATGGGAATAGTATTAACTTTAATCGACCAAATATATCCTTCGCGAAATAATTACGAACTCAATATAAATAAGTATTAGGTAATAGTGTGGGAACAATTTTTTATGACTTAAAGCCATTAATCCTACTAACAATTTTTAATCGGAGTGACTGTCACTATCACTACTCCCCTGCGAAGTGTCATCATCAGTGACTGTGATGATGAAAGGTTTTGTTACAGCCGCATTGTCAATAACAGTGTCGGAAATTCCGTCTATTTTTTTCATTTTTTCTTCTTCTCTTAAAATGTGCCTCACACCGTTTGCCCAATTTTCAGCACTGACTTTAGATAAGCCTTCATGAAGCAGTCTTTTGATCTCCGCCATTTTAAAAGTTTTATTATTTCTACCCACGTACAACTTTACTTGTGCCCAAATAAGCTCTATGGGATTCAGTTCGCAGTGGTATGGCGGCAGGCGAAGTACGGTTATACCCTTTGACGCAGCCAATTCGTCAACAAATTTGGCCTTATACTTCTCCTTGTCAAATTTTAGAACCAAATTGGCCTTTTTTTCTTTTGGTTCGAAAGCGATATTCTTTTTTCGTAACCATGCCTGAATTGCGTCTTTCCGCCAGGACATATTAGGCACTCGCTCTAATTGCCGCGAATGGTATGGAGCATTGTCCATGACCACTACAGACCCCGGCTCAACCTTTTGCAAAATTCCCTCAAACCTGTAAATTATTCACCTGTTAATGTCATACAGAGTTGAAAATAAATGAAAATACGGGCATCCATTTCTCCATGATAATCTCCGTCAGATTTTTTGGCCTCAAAAATCCACTCTCCACCCTCCAAGAATCCATCCTCGCTTCCAATATGCGTGATGATGAGCCTCTTGCCTTTATTTGGATTTTTGAGTCCAGTCGAGAGTCCCCTAAGGAAAGCCTGTTTACTGCTCTCGATGTCTTTATCCATCCAAACGTAATCACAGGTGTGTCCTAACATATAATAAAAAAAGATAAAACATTTTTACATCACATCTAGCCTGAACGAAAGTGTTAGTGTACGGAAGAACACGCTTTTTAGCTAGATAAAGATCTACAATTTTATACCACATAACTTTTACCTTATTGTCATTATCATTTACCTATTCAATAAAAATGTTAAAACAGTGATTTAGTAATAAAATTATTATTTTAAACAGTACATTAAAGTAAATGAGCCCTTTATTAAATAACAGTCACCTTCATTTAGCCATGTTTCGTCTAAGTAGTAGATTTTCTTATTTTGCTTTCTATAATCTTCTATCCTTTGTAAGTAATTCATTCTCCAAACTTGAAGATCCGGCCGATCTAGCAAAACGCTTTTTCTTGTTCTTTTCAAATAAAAAAAGTTCAGCTTTTTTAGAATTCGCCTTGTTGTGGTTTTTGAGAATGACGGCAGCATATCATCCTCTTCTATTGCTGCATGCACCTTTGCTACAGTAGGCAATTCCCCATTAAAAAAAAATTGATGAACCTTTCTTCGAATGGCCGTTAGAGTGAAATCATCCAATTTTTTAATTATGCAGTGATTTGCAGGTCTCTCCTTGAAATAATTTAAACATGACATCATACTTCACTGAAAGATTAATATTGAATAGTAAAACATGAGAATAGAGATAACATACCTTTTTTGGCTGAGATGTATTATCACATTTCTCACAATTTTTTACAACTTTGCTAACAACACCTATCGACACTTCCATAATCGCTGCCGTTGTTTTATACAACTCCATTTTGTATGGGTAAGTAGGCGAGGTTCTTTCTAAATGTCTGTAGACATTTAAAAGAATCCTTTTCATATCGTCCGTTAGATGTTTTTTTACAATTTTAGCTATTTTTGGTGGCTTTAAACCCGATGGTCCAGGTTCACTCATTGTAATCTAAAATAAAGTTAGATAAAGAGACAGACATTTACTTTTCACTTATCTACACTTTTGAGTTTAATTTAAAAGAAGTTTCCTTTATAACAAACCTTTTGAAGACGAAATGAGGCCCGTAAATAGCTAAGTCAAGTTGAGTTATTCTGTAGCAAAAGTGTAACGAAATCACAATGTTTATCTGAGTCCATACATAAAATAGCCAAGTCGTAGTTTAACCAGTCACAAAAATCAAATCAAATTACAATTATCGGAGTCCAAATATAAAAGCCAAGTCGTAATAAAGTAAATATCAGAAGAATATAATAACACACAAAACCCGTAATAACACGAATGAGTAGCATTTTTTTTAAATACCTACCCGTTTTTAGTTTTTCTCAATTTACCGCCACTTCTGGCAGTCATGGTTAGGCCGGCCTTATACATCCGGAATCAGAGTAAGTATTCAGAATATGAATTCATACTCTGATTCTGGATGTGTAAGGCCGGCCTAAGAGTATTAATTCATAATTCTGATTCCGGACGTATAAGGCCGGCCTTAAGCCGCATACTCACGTATCCGATATTAAACTCCGCCACGAAGTCCGTGAATTATGCCGCTTAATGTTGTAGGTACCGGTACACATCAATAGTTTCCCAAATGACTCACGAACAATCATTTTTGTATATTGTTGGGGGGTATTTCTCAGATTTAGCATTCTCAGACTAATTGCCACAACCTTTTTCAAATATTGGTATTTTCTGTTTAAATATATCGGAAAAGAATTTATTGCAATCCACTGAATAATTTAATTACTTTGGCATCATGATAGGATAAGCGGAAGTATGTTTTTTTCGACTAAGATTATTTCACAGTTGCGGCAATTAGAAAATTGCCGCAACCCTTTTAATTTCTTGCTTATTTTGAAACAATGTTATGATAAAAGAGATAAATAAAAATTACGGAAAAAATTTATCATTATGACATTGTGATAGAACATCCATAAATTTACTTTTTTAAATTAAACATACTTTCGAGTCGTCGTAATTAGAAGATTGTTTCGGCGATTAGATAAATCCTTTTTATGTATTTTTTTGTTATGTTATATATCAAATAGACTCTAATGTACTAAATAATACTCAGTATGTTCACTCGCAGTACCTATGTTTTTTTTGAAGGTATACTCAACTGAAAAAAAGTAATTGATAAGCACGGAGCAAAACTTTTTTGATGTGTGAATCAAAACCAAAAATTATTGTAATGAGAGCTTTAATAATAATCAACAAAAAATTTAAAAACTGAGTCAACAATCATTATTTGGAATATTAAGTAAAAACATAAAAGTTATTAACAACATCTTGTCTAAGTTATGCAATTATTATAATATTAAAACCTAAAACATACTATTGTAGTGTTTTAGTTCCTCTTCCTCTACATTAATCAGTCTCGAAAATTAAAACATTTATATTGATCTACATTTGAACAACATATAATTATATACCTACTTTACAGCTAATGTAGGTACGACAAATCACACACTTTCTTAAGAAAGTTTTTTCTACTAATTTACTATAACTAACAGCCGTCGTAGCAGTCTTAAAGTTCAGCAGTCATTTTAATAGTCTTAAATTAAGGACAACCTTTAATATATATGAACAACAATATTTCTGCATATTGTTTAAAATCAGCTCAGAAGTGATAAAAAATGAGCTAATCATCTTCTTAAAAACAGTCACTTAATCAAGGTTATGCAGTGACATAATTAAAAACAAATATCTTAAAATGATTCATCGATTAAACAATGAAAAACTTAAGTACCTACAAAATACTTAATCAGACCTAACATCACAATAATTTCAACTTAACCATTAAGTCTCTATATGTATAATATAAGTGTGTGCTCTTTAAACACATCAAACAAGCAATAAATTGCAGATCAGTCATGGTGATAAGATTTTATAAAACAAAGTTTTACATAAAATATTAACACGAATTCCCAGAACAAGAGGTATTTATAAAACATTTAAAATCTAAAATGTTGTCTTTAATGTTCTCGTCTTTGTCATTAAATATTGTGGAGAACAAAATATCAAAATTATTAAGTAATTATCCTCTTAAAGACAATTACTGAACTGCCGTTATACAGCGACATAAATATTTTTACATTTATTCAAATACAAAGCAATATTTTAAAAAAGGGACACATAATCTGATCTAATATCACAATAGTTTCAATTTAAACATTTAAGTAGTCTCTGTATTAATCGTATGTTGTTTAAACACATAAAACAAGAAACAAAATGCGGGCCATGCATGGTGGTAATAGATTCTCTTATTATAAAATTTTACATAAATTAATTAAGATTATTAAAATTAGAGGGATCTACATAAAAAAGCTACTGAAATCCAGAACTTTGTATTAAATTAATAACTTTTTAAAAATAACAAACCACTTCGTGTTAATAGTGATCCATCAAACATAAACCAGCATTACGTTGTAAATAATTAAAAAAAAACGCTTATAAAAACTAAACATGACTCGAAAGATTGTAAAAACTTAACAAATCGACAAAATTGTGAATAAGAGTTAAAAAATATCTAAATCAGAATCTGAGTCAGAGAAAATATTTTTGACTATAGACGATTTGTTTACTGGTGGGTCTATGCAGGCTGGGGACACGGGAGCCCAAAAACTGTCAGTTTCTGATAATTGTAGACTACTTTCTCCTTGCTCAGAGCTGTTACATGTAGGTGCATCGAAGTTTACTTTACTTGTCGTAGGATTAGAGACCTCGGCAGAGCTATTGAGGAATTGTCTAAATATATGTCCAGAACTTTTGCTATTCTTTGTTTTTTGCACATTATACTTTTTAGGAACACTTAATAATTCATTTGATAATATGACCAGTTTTTCCGATGACGGACCAGCAACAACGTCAGATCTTGGTGTGCTTTTTTCCTGAGCCTTTTTCTTTTGGGGGAGTCTGAATACTTTTGATAACATTATTTTAGCACTCCTCGGCTCTTCGACGATACGGTCTATTACATTTTCCCCGCAATCGGTGCTTTTGGGCGTCAAAGGCATCAAATTCGTAATTTCTTGCAAACTCATATACTTGTGTGTTGTATCACATGCCTCATCATTTGATTTCGGGGAGATCACGGACATTATACTGCTTATGTTTGGACATGTAGCATTATTTTCTGTCATTTCATTATGCACTGTGTAGAATCCGGAGTGATTACCGTGTGGGCATGTAATTGGTTGATAAATACATTCCTGCATTCTGCAACTTAAATTTCGCATTGCAAGTAAATTGGGCTTTGATACGTGCCAAACAACCTGATGTACTTTCATTGTGCCTTTATATTCTCGTAAGTCTGTAGGCATCAACAGATCTCTTTGCAAGATGTCGGATTCGTAAACTGTGTCAATAATAACGTCCTTTAAATTTGACTTCAACTCACTAAAAAGTGTATCGATATCAGCAATATCACGACCTTGAGCTACGCATCTATCTGCACACTGTTTGACTGCTGCTCCTACACCATCTGCTGCGCTCTTGCCGTGTCCAGCCTCGGAGTAGTTCCAACCAATCATCTGTAAATTAGGGTACTGCCTATTGAGTTGTGAAATGACATAAAACATTTTTTTATTACGATATTGCCCAGTTGGCGAATCTGACACAAAGTGGATGGCATTTACTTGTGGGGCTTCTTTTTCAATAAAATTGAGAATGGGTATCAGGTGGCTCCAAACTGCAACAGCATCGTGTCTGAGACAAGAACTTAGTGTACAATACGACTGATGCACACGCGTGCCATTTTTATTGTAATAAATGACGGATGTATGAAGGGTAATTTGTTGCCTGCTGCCACCAAAATGGAATGATTGTATTTCTTCGGTATACTTGGTGTTGTAGTTTTCGCTAAAATCAATATGGACCATGCAATCATTTTCTGGCAAATTGTCTCTAATATTTCTGATATAGGTTTGTTGCTTCAAATTATTAGCACAATGATTCATGTAAGGCAGTAGTAACGAATTAAACTTTTCGATTACATTTTTAGGAGTAGTTATTATTTTATCCTTTAATGTTTGCTGTGATGTTTTCTCTTTTCCATCTTTGATATAAGTAACTTTCTTCGTAATCCAATGGCAGTATGATATTTCGTTAGAGTTATTGAATTCTTTGAATATTATTGTCCGGTTCTTACAATTTGTGCACAATCTTTGCACGCATTCAATTTTATTTGCATCACAACATAACGATGATAGAACCCCGAATGCAGAGCATTCTGTAATTATGTCAAATCTTTTGAGAGATGCTATAATTAAATCCATGTTAGCATGTATTTTGCACATACATGTCTCTCTTGCTTTTGAATCAGCTATTAGAATCCAAAATGGCCTTAATCTGCAAAATGTCGCATAGCTGACTTTATACCCGTTTTGATTTACAAATTTTTTGTGAAGATTTTGCAAGGTGTTGGTTATATATCTTTTTTGCTTTTTATTTTTATTTTTTGAAATAATTTCTTTCTTGCCGGAACAGATACGGCTATTCTCGTCAAGCTCTAAAAATCTTTGAATATCTCGTTTTATAGTGTCTATGGTATTTTGCGACAATAATTTTAGCGGAGCATTTTTCTTCACTTTTTCTTTACGTGTCATTGGCGCCAATTTAATCATTCTTAGTCTCAATGCTTGTTTCCGATACTTTTCTTTTTCTTTTTTCAAATCATCAATTTTTCTTCGCATCAATGCCATTTCTTTATTTGCTTTATATTTGTATCTTTTAAATGCCAATGAAGGTGAGTTTATCGGTCGTGTAGATTTTTTTCCAGCGGTGTTGGAATAATCCGACATATGTGAAGTTGGTGTTGCACATGATGACGAAACTTGTTCCGTGTCTTTGTCACATGTAGCGGTGTTATCGTCAGATTGGTTTCGTTCTGAATTTACAGTTGCAATAGAACTAACAGATGCTTGATGCGTCAAAAGAACCGCACTATTGGATAAGCCTGTTGCCTCGTTTGTAAAAGCGGTGTTAAAGGTCTTTTTTGTTGATGAGGTGGCTTGACTGGCTTGCCCGTGTCCACTAAAAAAAGCTTTTGATCGCAGCGAGTAGCCTGTATCAGTCGATAATGGTGGCGATTTGCAAGAAAGGGGATCATTTATTTCGCTATTAGGTTTGTCTGTATCTATCATCTCTTCTTCTTGGATTGTCTGTAATAGTTTTTTTTCTTTCTTTCTCTGATAATATGCACGAAAATTTATTCTGTTTCGCAGTCGTGTTCTTAACTTATCTCTTTCAGACATCTCACGTACCGGTAGAATTTTTTTCTCCTTTTTACGTTTATTGTATCTTTCTTTGTATTTTTCTTTTTGTTGCTGGTGAAGAACAGGATCATTTTTTATTTTCTCTTGTCTTTTACGCGCTGCGTGTCTCCTAGTTTTTAATTTTTCCTCTTTACTTTTTTTTGGTTTACCCATCCTAAAAGAAAAAACATAATCAACGAATTTTAATTACTAATAATATACCTAATCAAATAAAAATATAAAATGTCGGTATTTTTTTTTTGTCCATAAAATGGTCTCTAGTTTCATCCCTATACGTTTGCGCACTTTATCGTGGGACACACTGTATAATACATATTATTAATTACAAATTTAAGTAATTAATTTCATTATAACATAATATCCTCTATATCATAACACGCGTATCATACGATGGCAATTAGAACAGTCCCGGCAATTAGAGTCGTGGCTCTTAGAGAGAAAAGTATTTTTTGATAAAAAATGCAATTCAATAAAGACATTTCTTATATGTATATATCACAACCCATGAAGCCTAGCATGACGCTTTCGTGACAATATACAGTGTAAAGCTAATTAGAACAGGCAAATTAATAAGCGAGGTAACAGGAATTAGAAAAATCAAAAACCAAAGTCAAGGCAATTAGATACTTACGTGGACTTCCCCTAAGTTCACTGACACTACGGACGTGCGCACTGGCCGAGCGCGTACGCAATACTGACGGCTCATTGCCCGTGCCATAGTGATGTGCATGATAGCCAAAGTTAGGGTTGTACGAGCTCGATTGTTAACAGTCGCGGCAGTTATACTTTTCGGCCGGACAAAACTGTTATCGATGGTTTTGTTAAATAAAGTATATGATATTTTGTTGCATATATTATATGTCGTGTATAATATCTTTTTTCATAAGAAAACCTGATTTGAAACAGCAAAAAACACTAATTTTTTAAGACACGGACAAAATTCTAAGCTGGGAGAGCGTTTGGACGCATCGTGGCAATTATAAGAACAGGGTTTTAAAAAAATATATAAAACAAACTAAAACCCTTAGGGGCATGACTGTATATGCAACAGATTGGTGTAGGTGCAAACTGTATATATAAAAATTAGCGCCTCAATATTATTTCATTTTCCCATGGATTTTGCCTCGGACATGAAAAATCATGCTCTCAGAGAATTGCCCTGGGTATAATATCAAAGAAAAAAATAAGAAAATCGCGTGTCTAAAACAATCGATCGAATAAAACCGAATCGATAACGGAATAAAACTGTTTTATGTCCCATCACTACAATTTTCATAGACAAGATAAATTTCGATGAGTAAAAAATCTCGACTAGTCCTTGATGTTTAACGTAAAACACGTCCGAAGATTTCTTTGTACTTAATTATTAATAAATATCAGATATTTTAACTAAAAATGTATGTGAACACAAGGTTTAAGGTTCTAAGTTGTGGATAGTATCAAGATTGTGTTTGGAAAGTATGTGGTTACGAAGTAATTCAGGTTTGCAGGTTTGTTTACCTTTTTTTCTTTTTCTATTGACCCAGAATATAAATTTCTCGCATTTGTCTAATTCCCGTATAACCGCTGAGCTTTTTTAAAAAGAAATCCGAAAACCTGATTCTTTCAGATCTAGGCACGCTTGATTGATAAACTCTTTCGAATCTGCATCACGCGCTGATTTAGTCTTGATAGTACAAAATAATGTACCCCGAAAAATTTCAATACGTCAAGTTGTTTATATAAATTTACTAGGACCGTCACGTCCCGGAAACTAAAATTTTGTATGGAAATTTTGGGACATTACATTTTTTATTCAGAATCGAATCAGCTCTTGATTCTGTTTTTGGGCATTTTCGCGAGAAGAGATCCAAAAAAAAATTTTTAAAGGTAGGTAAATTTAATGTTTTTCCTACTCAGAATAACGAGCTTTTTCAATCTAGGAGAAAAAAAGTACAAGAAAAAAATGGTCCCACATTTTTCATACATTTTACATGCTCTCCACTTTGTAACCGCTGTAGGATCGAAAGAGCTCGTGATTCTGAGCAGGAAAAACATAAAATTTACCTGTTTCAGAAAAATAAGTTTTTGTATCTCTTCTCGCAAAAATGCCCTTTTATGAGTCTTTTATGAGTCCAATCAAGTTTAGATCTAGAAGAATCAGGGTTTCGGGATTTATTGTGAAACACGCTCTCATATAAATATAACTGCTCATTGAATGATACTCACGTGGCAATACACCTGGAAGTCGTGATAAATATCCTGTCCGCGACGGCCGCGGCTGTGCACAGTAGGGGTGCCGTGGCTTTTTTCGTGAAGTGCTGGTGGATGACGCGGCCGAGCCACGGGTAGTCCGCCTCCTGCGCCGGAGTGGCGCCGCTCTGCGCAGTGCCCAGCACCGGGCAGAAGACTGCAACACACGAGATCATGCCACTCCAGGCATACCTTAGGCCCTACCTAAACCGGCCAGGACATGGTGATAAGAAACCGTGAACATCGAAATTTCTAGCACTTGTCTGTTAGTTACTGTTTCATACCACTGTGTCACGCTTTCAGTTGCTGTTTTGAATAAGCATATAAAAAAATCTGGTGCACTTGTATTTCTTTTTTACGCTAGATTTGAATCCATAAATCAGAAATTGAAAACAAAACATTATCTCATACAAAAATCACCACTGCGTTACGTTTTTTCACAAAATAAGACAACGAAAAGAAATTTTAACCCAAAATTTTATCATAAGAAGATCCACGAAGAGCCTAATTAGTTACCGCCCATAGAAAACATGAAAATTTGAATTCTATGTTTTACTGATGCATTTTTATTGACTAATTCTTGCAGTAGGTACCTACACCTTCAAACCGTGTAGTGGCAGTGTCACAATATTGATGACGGGCAGCAGCATTTTAGTAGACACACTACTGCGATCGCCAACCCACTTGTCCAGCGTCGCGATTATGGGCACTTACCTTCTAATACGAGAAGGACTACTTACAGGTCTTATTAAAGGTCGGATTCAAAGGCTGTCGTGGCGGTTCCGTAACTTCTGGAGAATCCGGAGGTTGCAGCCGCTGCCGCCGGGCGTACGAGGGTGCCTTGCTGCCGACGAGGAGATGAGCGGGAGCGGAAGCGGGGGCGGGAACAGGAGCGGGAGCGGTCGCGTAGTGGATGAACTTATTCCGTCTCATACTGTCCAATAAGTTTTGTAGTCTAGTATTCATGTACGATTGGCACAGTAGCGGAAACGCGAGGTAAATAATTCGCACCAGCATTTTAGTATTATTTGGCATGGTAAAATAAAAACCACAGAAATTTTAAAACAGTTTTGAGAGATTATAGCTCAGAATTTTAATGTCGGTATCGATAAATTGAAAATTGCACAATGAGATTGATTTTTCAGGATATTTTGATATCTATTGTGAAATGTGATTGCTGTTTCCAAAAAATATAATACACCACTTTATATTTTACACAATATTGAATGTTGCACAATTTGATTACATTTTTTGTAGCAGGTTGTACATTGCATAATCTTTTTCCGACGTGTTTTTTCGGAAACATCCGAAGGTGCCTTTCTGTCTCAATTCGCTTCAGTGCAACGAATACTGAAGGTCATTGTACAATCAATAATTGTTCACGAAATCAAGTAGACACTGCCGTATATGTAATTTAATTTTCAAAAATGAAACCATACCTTTACCATGGATGTTATTAAAATATGGGCTCTTTGGCTTTCTTCTCGAACGCTGTGGTTGATATTTATGTCAATTGGTCCATATTTATGAACTTTTACTAAAACTACTTCATTTTAGTAGTGTTTCATCTTATTTTACAATTTTGAATTATTAAGTTTCCCAATGGGTCATAACTAAATTACAATATCGATAGTATAACAAGCCGTGTGGTGACGGCAGTAAGAATACATTTGTCACCACCCCAACTCCTCCTGCGGGTGTCGTAAGAGTCGACTAAGGGATTGAAGTGTCACTGACCATTATTTAATAAAAGATGGATGATGGGCAGCAGCGCCTTCATAGTGGACACATTTATGCGATCGCCATTATCGCGAATCCGCTTGCCCAGCGTAGCGATTATGGGCATTTACCTCCTAATATGCGTCTATACGCATAGTTAATAGGAGAGGCCTACGTCCAGCAGTGGACTATCATAGGCTGATGAAGATAAGAAGAGAGATTATAACAAACTGTTACTGTCTAAAATGGCCCAGCGTAGCGATTATGGGCATTTACCTCCTAATATGCGTCTATACGCATAGTTAATAGGAGAGGCCTACGTCCAGCAGTGGACTATCATAGGCTGATGAAGATAAGAAGAGAGAGTATAACAAACTGTTACTGTCTAAAACTTTTTAATCGATGCCAAGCTGTTGAAGTGGTCTCGGAAGTTCGCACTTTTTTAGGCGTGTACTTTTCCATTAAGCATTATCTGAAGTTCTTTTAATGACGACTTTAAAAAAAAATAAAAATAAAAATAAAAATAAAAAGTATTTATTGCGAAACAAGACATTCATACATAAATGGGATATCTGGCGGACCCCAAACTAGGCTGAGCCTGTATCTTGGAGCCCTGGAGTGCAATGATTGCTATACAGAATTCTTAAGAATAGAATAGACATGAATGAGTAGGTACATTAGTAGGTAAATTTAACATGAAATCACTATTACTACAGGGCGTCACTTAATTACCACATAAGTACATTTGTGCGTGCGTGCGTGAGTGTGTAATGTGTGTGTGTGTGTGTGTGTGTGTGTGTGTGTGTGTGTGTGTGTGTGTGTGTGTGTGTGTGTGTGTGTGTGCGTGTGTGTGTGTATGTTTTGTTATAAGAAAAGTCAACCAGCATGCAGAAGTACCTCCGTATCATGATATGTTAGAGACATAAGCCATTTCTTTACATTTGCTTTGGTTTTACCTACTGTGCAATGTTGGATCTCAAGAACCTTGCAAACATTATTATAAATGCGTAGATGCATATAGTCAGGAGAACGCTTGCCAATATTAGATCTGTAATTTGGAAGGGGGACTCTAAATTTACGCTTGGTCAAAAGTTGAGAGTAATTAGGTAGCTTTGATGTAATGATATGTGCTCGGGCCACTGCACTCAATACATATAACCGTCTTACACTAAGGAGTTTTGTTTCTCGATAAAGGGTGTCCGTTGGGAAGAGGAAGTGTTTACGAAACATCACCTTGATAACAGCACGCTGCGCCCTCTCTAGATGTAGCATAGTGGTTTTTGCAGCGCTACCCCAGACTATTAAACCATACTGAAGTATTGACTGGCAAAGCGCGCAGTATACCATTCGTAGCACTTTCTCTGAGGAGCAACAGCGAAGTTTTTTCATCAAGTAGATGCATTTCCTTACTCTGCCACATGTGAGATAGACATGATGTTTAAATGTAAGTTTGTCATCAATAATCAGACCCAGGTACTTAACTGTTTCAGCTCTAGCTATAGAACTACATGAACAGGGTAAAGCACTATTGACAATGCTACCACAGTTGCAATCATGCATAGTTAAATTTTGGTTAAGGGGGGCAGTCGAGGCAGATGTTTTAGAGAATGCCAGGAAATTAGATTTTGCTACATTGAGTGTGAGTAGATTATTATCCAGCCAAATTCCGATATCTCTCAAACCGTACTCAGTCAAGCCAAAAGTGCTATCCCATGTCTTTCCATGAAACAGCACCACGGTATCGTCCGCGTAACAGGTTATGTCTGCTCCTGCCAGCTTTAGATCGAGAATGTCATTAATGTAAATGAGAAAGAGCGTAGGTCCGAGAATGCTGCCCTGTGGGACTCCAAAGGAGACTGGCAAACGAATGGTTAAACGAATGGTTTTGGATTTCGGATTGTTAAACATAAAATAAAAGAATCAATTTACAGTCCCATGGCTGTTTGAGCTACATGGGACTATCGTGTAACAGTGGACTGATTTTACGACGGGTACTTCGTTCCGTGGACTAGCCTTAGGAATTGGCACTAGCTGTAGGCGCTAGGCACCAACCGGTTGCCACGTACTTTCTATTTCTACATTTGCTGTAATTACACTCCGTTTGAATTTAGAAAACCCTTCGGAACACAAAGGTAATACTGTTGTCCTGCTTTATAGTGTGTCGCCGCTGTAGCCCGAGCCTTCCGTCTCTTTCTTGGTTCGGAAAGGTTTTCTAAGTTCAAACGGGGTATACTAAGCTACTCGCTAGGTGGCTTGTCAGGCACAGCCTTTTCCTACTTATTTGTCTTATTAAGTAAACAACTTTGTCACCTCATCATCAGCCTATGATAGACCACTGCTGGACGTAGGCCTCTTCTATTAACTATGCGTATAGACGCATTAGGAGGTAAATGCCCATAATCGCCACGCCGGGCAAGCGGATTGGCAATCGCAGTAATGTGTCCACTATGATGACGCTGCTGCCCATCATCAATCTTTTATCAAATAATGGTCAGTGACACTTCAATCCCTTAGTCGACTCTTACGACACCCGCAGGAGGAGTTGGGGTGGTGACAAATGTATTCTTACTGCCGTCACCACATGGCTAACTTTGTCACCTATTAAACAATTAAATGCACTTTTTTGCTCATAATCGCCATGTCTACACAAGATAGCGTGCGTATTTCACTCAACTGTTATTGTTTTCCATAATATTGATCTATTTTTAAAATCAAATAGCAAATTTAAATATCAAATGTCATAGTCAAGTTTTCCAACGTCCCCAGCTGGGTTAAAATCACACTTCCGGCATTGGAAAACTTCGGTATATTTTCTTTTGTATATGACATCTATCAGTGTTACTGCTTAGAAGATGCAACTCAAAAAATATTTAAGTAAACATTTTGAGTTGTTCCATTAAAAAACATTATCAGCCATAAAAACCGCGAATCAGCGTGACTTATTTTTTCAAATAAGTTAAAGGCTGAAATAATTTAGACTTTCTTTAACAGTATTGTAGCCCCCCGGCTACCATTATGTAAAAAAATTACACATCGCGATTCAGGTAAGGTCCTATGGTCCTGAATCGATTAGTAGATCGTGGCAGCCCCTCAAACCACACTAAAACGGTGTAAATCCATACAACTTCCATAATAACTTTATAGGGTCAAAATTCTTTTCGTTGTCTTGTTTCATACCACTCTGTCACGCTTCTAGTTGCTATCTCAACTGAGTATATTACAAAAAATCCGGTGCATTTCTTTTTCATGCCAGTCTTTAATCTATACATCAAATATTGGAAACAAAACAACGTCTCATACAAAATTCACAACTGTGTCACGTTTTTAAGGGAAACATTTGTAAAAAATGTTTTAATTTGCTTTTCAGGAGACTGTTCCAAAAATATAAATATATGGGATAAATATGTGGGAAAATATTACTGAAACGATATTTAAGAGACTCAATTAGATGAGACACTTATTACCAAAAAAGCAAAATAATGCTAGAACCTAGTATTTTATATTATACATATCAGTATTTTACTTTTTAGGCTTAACCTTTAAATGCATGACCATACATCGCTATGCATTTAAGGGCTATGGTTCGGAGTTTCCTTGCGTGATTGAATCAGAAACGAAGAGATCCGTGAGACCAAAATCACTGACATATTGCATTCAGAATTGCCAGACTTAAGTGGCTATGGGCTGGGCTCATTGCCAGAAGATCTGATGGCCAATGGGGTCAGAAACTGCTGGACTAGCGACCCCGTACCGGAAGACGCAGCGTGGGCAGACCTCCCACAAGATGGTCCGATGACCTGGTCAAGGTTGCGGGAACCCGCTGGAGGCAAGTAGCACAAAACCAGTCATATAGGTTATCATTGGGGGAGGCCTATGTCCAGCAGTAGTCTTTAGGATGAAATGTTGATAATGATAAGACCTAAAGGCCCGAGCGAATCCATGAGTTGGAGCGCGATACCGATATGGGAACTCCCTCTCGCACGTAAGATTTTCTGCTAAGCCGGTCGCCTTAGACCAATGTCGTGGCCGGCCCATAAGGCATACTAACATTATGAGACCTGCATTCATGCATACGAAAGGTATATGTCATTATTGAAAACAATCTAGAAGTATATTCTGGAAGCAAGTGTAAACTGTAAGAAATAATTGATGACTAATTAGGTTTATTTTCTAATTATCCATAACTCGCCGCGGACGAATACGTTTAGCACATCATCATAATAAATATTCTGGGAAAATACACAATCTAATGTAGGTACTCGTTCAGAGCCAATTAGTTCTGCTTTACCCAGAAACTTACATCTGGTTCATACTCGTATGATACATTACACGCCTTAAAGAACGCATGGCTGTCAGCCTGTAAAATTGTGAAAAACACATCTCTAATCGCTTTAGCGCATTCTTTCATAATATCAATCCATTCCGCGATGGGCACGGCGAGGCCGAGCGGGAACGGCAGGCCTCCCCTGGCCTCCAGGTCCTCGGGCTCGTTGCCGCACGTCCACGACACGATGCCGACCAGCTCGCCTCTGTCGTCCAACATCATGTGTCCGAGACCCTTGAGGAACCGGTGGCACGCGCTGCCGTTGGCGCGATGGTCATCAGGGCTGCACGTGTGGGCACACGGAGCCCAGTAGTCATTCGAATGATCTGCCCTTGGAAGAATTTTGTTGCAAACACTATTACTGGCATGCATGTTTCCTAGCGTATACAGATGGTGTGTCTCAGGCGAGTCTTCCTGAAACAGAACAGAAGACTATCAATGGCTGTCAATTCCGTAGACCGAGATACATTAGCCATCGATTACCGCGAACACCGAAATTCGCAAATTTCGGGGTTTTTTCTGTCACACTAATAAAGCCGTAGCCGTGCGGTAGCAGGTTAGTCACGGATGTGCGCGGAATGTGGCGCAGCAAGCGTTTTTCTAATCACCATCGCGCAGTGTGCGTCTCGGCCGCGTGCCTAATTAAATAACACAAAACGGATATGTGTCAGAATTTTAGCTGCAATATGTAAGGTCACAAGCCAAAGAAATAGTGCAATTAACTGTTGAGGTACGGCAAAAAGCTATTTGCAAGTACAGGTGTAGTGAGAAATTACTTGCCTTCGGAAACGTTCGTAAACACATGCTGTTTCAGGCAGTGTCACCGAGTCTGACTGAAGTAGCATGACAGCTATTACTGTCAGTCTCAGTAAGATAGACAGAAACAGCATAACGTTGACGAACGTTTCCGAAGGCAAGCCATTTCTCACTACATCTGTATGTTAGTTGAAACTGGAGACCTTGGGAGTCCGTTTAATTTAATATGAAGCAGATCTATAAAGAAATAAGTTTATTTTATTGTGTATTAAAAATATACAGTTTCAATATTACTAAAATCACGTGCACATGTATTTTTGACTGTCAAGCAAAACTGTTGATATTTGCATATTCTTCTTTATTAAAATTAAAATAAAATGTATACAAAAGATATTGCGATGCCTTTCAATTGCCTTAAATATCCATTTTTACCGAAAAACTTATCTAAAGCAGACATTTTTGAGAAAATTTACCTCCGCGACGAATCCTACAATTGTGTTATTGGGCCCAAGGGCCCAGTCCTCGAACCAGGTATAGGGCTCGCCACGTCGAGGTCGTTGAGTGACAGTGAGGAGACGACTGTATTTCCCCACTGGATAGGGAGTATACCAGACAACTATCAGCGCGATGTCATCGAACAGCTGTTGTGTCTTCTGAACTGGAGTAAGAAATGCTTTAGCATTTCTAAAATCCTCTTCGTATAATACACTTGTGTGTGCTACTTTGGCCCTAAAATGATAAAATCTGAAGGAGTTTTTGTAATAATGCCCAGGACCCCTTTGTTATAATGCGCAGGGCATTCATTCTATCATCCGTAGCTGAAGGGGAATTTCGTCCTGTGGAATGAACTCCCAGGTTTTATAATAAGAGGCACAATGATCAGTAAGCAACAGATCCAAGCTAAAGAAACTCATTAAAATTCGCTTCCGAATCTCCGAAATATCAAAATACATAAATATACACAAGAGTTGTCGAGTGATAGGCAAGATCTTATGTTCAGGAAACTTAACTCACGTGGCGATACACCTGGTAGTCGTGATGAATATCCTGTCCTTGATGACCGCGGCAGTACACAGCAGGGGCACCATAGCTTGCTTCGTGAAGTGCTGGTGGATGACGCGGCCGAGCCACGGGTAGTCCGCCTCCTGCGCCGGAGTGGCGCCGCTCTGCGCAGTGCCCAGCACCGGGCAGAACACTGGAACACACGAGATCATGCCACTCCAGGCACACATAGTGATAAGAAACCGTGAACATCATTTCGAGGTTTCGTCTCTGTATCCAACGAAGGCTTCTTAGAGTGACAGGGACAAATCCATGGCGACTGGAGAGCTTGCAAATATTATACTACCACTATTTTGCTCAGCAGCATCATCACATAGCAAACTTGTGTCCCGTAAATAAGGCATATCGAATATTATTATTTAAAAAAGTTTGTGAAGCATTTTAGCAAAAGGGTCAAAATTATTTTCGTTGTCTTGTTTCATACCACTGTGTCACGCTTTCAGTTACTGTTTCGAATCAGTATGCAGTATAAAAAAATCCGGTGCACTTGTATTTCTCGTTTCTTTTCACGCTAGATTTGAATCCATAAATCAGAAATTGAAAACAAAACATTATCTCATACAAAAATCACCACTGTGTCACGTTTTTAGGGACACAAAATAAAACAACGAAAAAAAAATTTATCATAAGAAGACCCACGCACGAAGAGCCTAATAGTTAGATAATTAAGCCTAATTAGTTAAAATATGAAAATTTTAACCCTACATTTTACTGATGTCTTTTTATTAACTACTTAATTATTCTTGCAGTACCTACACCTTGGAGCCGTGTAGTGGCAGTGTCACAATATTGATGATGGGCAGCAGCATTTTAGTGGACACACTACTGCGATCGCCAACCCGTTTGTTCAGCGTCGCGATTATGGGCATTTACCTTCTAATGCGTCCATACGCATAATACCAGAAGGAGAGGAGTGTCCAGCAGTCGACTGAGAGGCTGATGATGTGACAGTATCTTAAGGACTACGTGCGGTGACGGAGTAAGAATACAAAAATCACCGCCCCTCTCTTCCCGTGGGTGTCGTAGGAGTCGACTAAGGGAAATACTGAGTATCCAGCTTCTCAGCCGGTGGTAGGGTATTTTTACTAGTACCCGCCTGGTTGGCTACCACCGTACATTCGGTGTAAACGCCCGTGAAATGACTTACCTTCGTGTTTGCCGTGTTTCGGGGTCAGCCGGTGTATTTACCAGCATCTAGCGGGCCAGCAAGGCGGTGGCAACTAACAGGTTACTGATTGTCTCCTGTTCGTTGCCGCCGCGATTTGGGCTCTACTTTTCACTTACGATTAGGTGGAGTGGAGCCACTTTGTTGTGCCAACGTTATTTTTACTGGGTCGGCAACGCGCATGTGACACCCTGAGGTTGCAGGCGCCCATAGGCTACGGTGACTGCTTTCCATCAGGCGGGCCGTATGCTTGTTTGCCACCGACGTGGTATAAAAAAAAAAAAAAATACTTACAGGTCTTATTAAAGGTCGGTTGCAAAGGCTGTTGTCGCAGTACCGGAACATCCGGAGAATCCGGAGGTTGCAGCCGCTGCCGCCGGGCGTACGAGGGAGGATTGAGAGCGGTCGCGTAGCGGGTGAACTTATTCCGTCTCATACTGTCCAATAAGTTTTGTAGTCTAGTATTCATGTACGGTTGGCAAAATAGCGGAAACGTGAGATAAATAATTCGCACCAACATTTTGGTTTTATTTGGCCTGGTAAAATAAGAAACCAAAGAGTTTTGAGAGATTATAGCTTAGAATTTCAATGTCGGTATCGATAAATTGAAAATTGCACAATGAGATTGAATTCTCAGGATATTTTGATATCCATTGTGAAATGTGATTGCTGATTTGAAATAAAATAATAAACCACTTTATAGTTTACACTATCGAATGTTGCACAATTTTATATCGCATTTTGTAGTAGCCAGGTAGTAGGTACATTCGGCATGTACCTATTGCAAAATCTTTTTGCTTCCCGACTCAATTTGCTTCAGTGCAACAAATACTAAAGTTAATTGTGACTGCAGGCGGAGGGAGGGCAATGGGGGCACTTTTTTCTGTCTGTTATTGCCATGGTTACGGTCGCCTGAGCCACGCTGGTTTTATGCAAAATTATGCTTCTTAATGTATGCAAACATGCATTTTTCTGATGTTAATGACCTCTTTCCTTTTCCTTTACGAGCGTATTTGTATAGTTTAAGTAGCACCAATTTTATTCAGCCATTATTTTGTGTCCCTAAAAAACGTGACGGAGTGGTGCTTTTTGGATGAGATGATATTTTATTTTCAATATCTAATGTATGGATTAAAATCTAGCGTGAAAAAGAAATACAACTGCACCGGATTTTTTATTTATTTATGTATTGGGTCGAAACAGCAACTAAAAGCGTGACAAAGTCGTATGAAACGGAAAGAATTTTGACCAACTTTATAGAACACTTGCTTTACTAAGCTATACTCGCTACAAGTAGGTGACTTGTCAGGCATTAAGAGTTAAGCCTATAGCCTTTTCTTACTTATTTGTCTTATTAAGTAAACAACTTTGTCATCTATTAATAAGTCAAATGCACTTTATTGCTTTATAACTGCCACGTTTGCCCACGCAAGACATCAGAGTGCGTATTTCACTCAACACATATTATTTTCCATGAGATTGATTATTTTTAAACAAGTAGTTTACGATAAGACGAGCTTTCACGTTGTATAGTCTGTAGACCTCAATCAATTGCAATACTTCACGACCGGATCAAAAGGGTTGCCTACATCGAAATTGACGTAACCCTGAGTTACCGCATATTTACTGTGAAATTCACTCGAAGCCTTCGATCGCTTCAGGCAAATATAATCGCTCTAGTTCGACCTTGTATCTACAGCTATCAATCCATGGGAATATCACCTTTCCTTCCCTCTAAATAAGGGCGTTTTTTTCTATCAAATAAGTGTAGCAGGTGCGAGGTTGTGTAAGTATTGCTGCGATGTAGGGAAATCCGTTTAGTGACCTCTCGATGTAGCGGCAGTCGACAATATAATAACAAACAAAATAGAAAATAAATATCACACTGGTACTAGTGATACTGCTCAGGCACTGGAGCCCATTTCTCAAAAGCTTGTAACTTGTAATACAAGCGGATGTCTTTATCTAATTTATAGTGTCAAAAAGAGACTTCCACTTGTATTACAAGTTACAAACTTTTGAGAATGAGCCCCTGGTCTCATCGCGAGCTAAACTAAGCTATTAACTATGGACTATGGGCTATAAACACGAACAAAAGATACGCACTCCCGTGTAAATAAGAGACACGGCGATACTCGCCCGGCGGTGATAGCTGATAGCTAAGCGAGTATCGCCATGTCTCTTTTATTGACACGGGAGTGCGTATCTTTTGTTCATGTTCATAGCTTAGTAGCTCGCCGTGAGACCAGTGCCTGGCGAGATTTTATTATAGGTACAATTTAGTCAAAAGAAAAAGAAAATAGTTATTTATTTTACTAGGGAGCAAAGTGATTGTTTAACTCTCGTGCACATATTGAAACCCGAGCAAGCGAAAGATTTTAGAATTTGAACTATGAGCGCAGCGAGTGGATCATAAAATGGAATCTTGATCGATGCGAGGGTTTTAAGGCACGAGAGTTGAACAAGCTTTGCTGCGGAGTGAAATACAACATTTTTCACCACACTAAAGCGAGGAAACATGCGAAATAAAACTCAAACATAACAAATTAGAAGGTATTTATTTGCAAGTCCTCAACTTCCAAAAAATAAACAAATCAGCTTTAGTCTATCCCCAAGATTAAAAAAAAAACTTTAACCTCTAGAGATTAAAACACAGTTTTGCGCTTTGAAATTGAAGGACAAACAGCGAAGATTAAAAAAAAACTTTAACCTTTAGACATTACACAGTTTTGCACTCTGAAATTGAAGGACAAACAGCGTGTTTACGAGCAGTGTTGTGAAAAAAATGTAAACAAACCAGATTACTTGTATTATTTCATAATCTCGCACTTTTTGAACACAATCTTGGTTTTAACACATTTGTACTTAAAATTATTCACATTTCTTATCTAGTAACAACGTAAATATATCTACGAACTTGTTTCACGATATGTGTCACAGGCGTCAAATGCTAACTATTTAAAATCAGCTATATTTTTGTCATTTTTTTATATGAATAAAATAGGGTAATATTCAATTTTTTAGCACCCCAGTGGTCTAGTGTCCAAATTGGCTGACTGTACAGTCAGCGTCAAAGATATCATTACGGTTTAGGCGCCAAAAATATATTTACACGACCTTAAAGTCAAGGCAATACAGTTGTGTAAACATATTTTTGGCACCTAAACCGTAATGATATCATTGACGTCGACTGTACACACGAACCACATGCGTTGTCGAGCGTCGCGTGTACCGTATTAAGAACATCAGGCAATTATAGCACTTAATCGACTATTACAACTTCGCTGCCCGGGGGATTAGCGCGGAGGGTCGTACCCCGACTGACACACAAATTAATAAAAAATCTCCCTTATTCATAATCTCCTAACTTCATCATCATCAGCTTATGATAGTCCACTGCTGGACGTAGGCCTCTCCTATTAACTATGCGTATAGATGCATTAGGAGATAAATGTCCATAATCGCCACGCTGGGCAAGCGGATTGGCGATCGCAGTAATGTGTATGATGACGCTGCTGCCCATCATCAATCTTTTATCAGATAATGGTCAGCGACACTTCTATCCCTTAGTCGACTCTTACGACACCCGCAGGAGGAGTTGGGGTGGTGACAAATGTATTCTTACTGCCGTCACCACACGGTTTTGTGTTTTGCTATAAAATGAACAACATGCAAGTGCAATATGCAGTGTTCTTGAAAATGTATCGTTAATTGTCTCATGGCTTGGCAATGACAGATCGAAGTCATCACGGCTTTGACAACAATCTACGAGTAATAGTTACATTAATCGTATCGAATAACAGCGCAGATAATCCTCGTGTGTTAGAGCGGGTGGGTCTGCACGTCCCCGTCCCTCGGCGCGGCGGCGGCGCGGCGGAGGCGCCGCGGCGGCGCCCGCGCCCGTTCGCGCGCAGCGTAGCGCGCACTCGCCGAGGGGACAACGCTCCGACCCGCAGAGCACTACTGCTGCTGAACGATCTATACGCGCAGATTGCTGATACTGATATATTCCACGACAGTGTAGGTGTTTTTGTGAGACGCGTTAAACGGTATCTTGACAGTCGTAATGCAACGTAGGTTAGATACTCATATGACTTATATTTTTAATTATGTAAATGAATTATTAGTATTTTTATTCCAATGTTTGACATTATATTATATTTAATTAGTAATAAGCAATTGTTTTTGGTGTATGTAAGTAAATAATTAATTTTAAATTGACATGATGCGAGTTCTATTTATATAATTTTTAAAAATAAGGTTTAATTTATGTGTAATTTATTGAATCGTAAAATGAATATGTAAGTGTTTTGGTTTAAATACTGTAAACTTGCATAATATTGGAAATAAATTGATTAATTAACCCCCTTATTCATAAACGTCTGCTAACTTAACAAGCCGCTAATAATTGTTTGTCCCTTTCGGTCTTAACAATGTGTCCATAAGAGCAAAAGCGACAAACAATACTAAGCGGCTTGTTAAGTTAGCAGACGTTTATGAATAAGGGGGTAAGACGATTGCTAGTAATGCATACCATTAACCATTTTTATAAAAGCCCGTGTAATTGGGTCAAATTTTTTTTTTGTTGTCTTATTTTGTATCCCTAAAAAATGTGACACAGTGGTGATTTTTGTATGAATGATGTTATGGATTAAAATCTGGCGTGAAAAATAATACAAAGTGCACCGGTTTTTTTTTAATATACTGAGTCGAAACAGCAACTAAAAGCGCGGACAGAGTGGTATGAAACAAGACAACGAAAAGAATTTTGACCCAATTTATTAAGATTCAAGGCCGCAACGAGGGTATAGTGTGGCCGCCTGCCGAGAAACTATTACTGCCAATTCATCCGCCCCTCGTTACGTATTATCACGTATTATGGCAGAAAATATAAGATAAGATTAATATGCTACTAATCTCCAGTGGGCAGATAGACGGGCAGCTGAACTCATCTCGCTAATAATTTATTTTTCCTCGTTTCAACGTTTCAATGGTTGCCTTTTATAGATTAACACCGACTGAGCCGCACCGGACGCGTGTGCGTGACGTACGCGTTGTAGCGTCGGGAATGTCATAGTAGATGGCACACAGCACACACGTGCACGCCCCGCAAGCGGTGTGCCATCTAATATCGATACCTCCTACGTATACTGGTGCAAGTGCAAAATCATCATTTTCCAGGAGAGCTGTTCAAAGGTACAATGTTCTGTAACTAGCTCATACAATGAAATAATTTCATGATATTTTGAAGAATTTATAACAAATACATTTTAATACAATCTACATATTTACTTTTTCGAAATAATGAGTAGTTTTTGAAAAAATGGTAGTTGCACCAGTATACGTGAAATTTACGAGTTCTTGTTTTTGATGAACTGAGACAACTACCGTATACGTAGTATACTATGACTCGATGAATACGGATATATTTTTAGTGCCTTTGATGTATATTTTGTATCATGCACCGTAAATATCAAAACAAACCGGAGTTGTTGCTCTGATGTTTTTTATTGGTTAGTTTTCGCCTAATTTGTCACTTGTACCAGTATACGCCTAAATTGATTAATCATGTACCAGTATACGTTGAAGATTTTTTTGTATGTTATGGGCATTGCAGGAAGTCTAAAAGTATATAAATACAAAAAAGAATAAACCCGTACAATAAAAAAAATTAAACTTATTTACCATCATTTTTAAATAAGTATATTTTTTATTATTCTTAGTGTCCTGCCGGATTAATGGTTACTGGAAGAAAGTCTCGAAACAAACACATAGTTTTTATTTCAAGTAATCGAGACATGTCTTACAACATCAAAAGGCAATTATAACAGTTGAAGAAATAACATCAACATAATTATTTCGGCGTTGCTTTTACAAAATAAATATAATAATATACACGAATTCGATGCCATACTTCAATACTTCTTAGGTGCGTACAGTAAGACGTAACTACTTAGTAAAGATTTTAAGACTCAAATTAAAAGAAGTATATTGTATTGGAACTACTAAGTAGGCTTCTTTCGTTTTAGTGTAAGTATGTCAAAAATCAATGTCTTTATAAGTAGCTGATATACTTTTTTACTGTCTGGGCTATCAGACTTAAAATTATAAACGACGTGTCATTCGTCCATCCAATACTGGTGGTAGGTTTGAGAAGACGATATTATTAAAGACATTATATATGAATTAGAAAACAATTTAAATGGTTACGAATATTATCCACTTGTTATTCAACATGGACCAAAGCGAATATTGTAAGCTCTGATTTCATTTAGTAATTAGAATTCTTAATATCGGCTCGCAAAGAATATGTATGCTTATGAGCAGCCGTCGGTATCTTCTTACCCCGTTACTTAGCGTTCCGATAAACATAGTTTGTCCCTTTTGTTGTGTTATTACATATTTGAAAAACACACTTACCTAATTGCTGGCCAGATTCGTATTCGTATTCGGCCTTGCTAATATTCAGCTATCTATATTAGCTTAGTTGGCAAGCAGTAATCTACTATTTTTTTATATTTAGTTAGGTAGGTAGGTTACGCATAATTCATTTAATTTAACATATTTATTTATAAAAAAAAAACATAACAACTAATCAAATAACAACAATATTGCTAAATAATAAGCAATAGAGGCTACTTTTATGTGTAGATTTTAGAGTGTTGCTCGCGCATACTGGTATAACTTCCGCCCGCGGCGATAAGTGTACTGCGTATAGTGGTACAAGTCAATTAGCTCAGTATACGACGTTCGAACCTACTTGTCTTAAAATTAAACAAATTGTCTGCAGCAACGGCCCTACCGCGATGTTGGAAACCCGCAAATTTAGAGAATTTGTCTCTTTCACTCTAATGACGCCTTCGCTGGAGTAACTGAGACAAACCACGAAATTTTCGATTTTCATTTTAGTAATAGGCCAGAGCCGCTTCGGCACTTGGCAGTGACAATATTCTCGTGTACTTGTAATATAATATATTACATTCCCTTCGGATCGTACTCATTTAAATAAAATTCTAATTTGACAAAAGAAAAATGTATTTTCCTCAGTTCTGCCACGGGACTATAAATCATTTTAAGGATTACATTTACAACGTAGCGATATTTTCTATATTTACGAGTAAATACATACAATACATTATACTTGCACGTGGGATATGTTTTTCAAAGATGTCCCCCCCTTTTTTTTTTGGACTTTTTAATATGTCTTCCACTCAGAATCGCGAGCTCTTTTGATCCTGATACAGAAAAATTTAGCCCCAAGTATATTTTTCCATTCCGTTACCATGTCTTCATACATTTTGAATGGCGGTAACGGAATGGAAGGACCGAAAAATGTATGTAACTTTTGGCACAATTTTCTTCTCCTATCCCTCAGCCAGGGCATTCTTGTGGTACATTTTACGCGAAAACAATTGCGCGTATGGATTTGAATGAAATTATGATCAGAAGAGCTTAAGATTCTCACTAGAAATCATATAAAAAATACATATCTTACAAAAACATTGGCGTAAAGAGACAGACAAATTTGAAAAAATGGCCCACATGTGAAATGGAACTCGATACTGAACATGCCCTTGTTTATGTAAAAAAATATTCGTAGGAATGTATGTAATTATTCGTGTGCCGTCCGTTAATCAAATTAATTATATGGCAGGTCTCTAGTCGAATTATTGAAGCCTTTGATTAATTTCTGATAAATGAAAGGTCACAATCATGGCAGGCATTCGCGTCTATTGCAGACGATTTACGCAGTAGAGGCAAGTGTATGAGCGGCACATACGTTTTTTACAGATAAAACTCATGCCACATATATACAATTTTGATAATGTTCCGCAACTACTTTTGCTAGTGTGGCATTGAGGGGACAAAATGATCCTTTATGTTTTATTTCCGTGTACTAAGGTAACCAAATTCAATTTTTTATTGCCAATTATAATCTTATTTTACTGTCGATTGCAAAAATCGTTACCCAACAAAAATTGTTTCATGAAAACGATTTATCCCATGTTGAATCAAATAAAAAAACTATTACCTTCTGATTTGAATTTTAATGCATATGTATAGTTTCCATCTTAAGCGTTCCTGTTTAGACTTGATTTTCTCGCTTCAGCTGGAAAGGTGCGCAGAGAGAAGAATACTATATTGTAGCCTCTAGATTTCAACAAAGCCTTAGACCCGACACACTTAAGAATGTCGTCCTTGTAATCTTTGCAACATTGTACCTACAAGGATGGAGTGAATCAAAGAGCTTAGAACAACGCAGCTGTCAGTCTGGCTACTCCTCAAGACGTTTGTGGTGTCTGGCTTGGTGCCGGATACCACAAGGAACATTGCCATGCCAGCTTTTGTAATTAATCTTCAGAGAACCTTGCTGAAAATCCTGAATGATGGTGATGTGGAAAGAAGGACCACGCTTGGCTGAGAATGTTAAAATAACACCGGGAAACTCTCGGACTAGCAATGTATCGAGAAGTTTCATAAGTTGCGCAACTTCTATTGAGAATATTTTCGGTAATTTAGATTTTACAAGTAATGCCAAAACCGTTGCATATACAAGCCTTTTAATTGCCTTGTTTCATCAACTTTGGAATACCATACTTCATAACGCTTTTTTATAAGTTCTCGTAGAAACGTTCTCAATGAGAACCTACTCTTAAATTTTCATGAAAATTCTCGGAAATTTCCGAGTATCAATTTTAAATTTTTTTTAAGCAACTTGTACATTGCTTTCCCGTACTGACATCCAAAGTGGCAGTTTTTTGTGTAAAAAAATTTGTATGTGCCGCTCATACACCAGCCTCCACTGTGTAAATCGTCTGCAATAGACGCAAATGCCTGCCATGATTTTGACCTTTCATTTATCAGCAATTAATCCAAAACTTAAATAATCCCAGTAGAAACCTGCAATGGAATTTATTCGATTAACGGACGGCACACGAATCTAGAAACAGTTTAATATTTCACCAGACCAATACGCGTCTGAAGAATCAAATGCCGGTGAGAATTATTTACCTCATGTTTTCGTTATTTTTCCAAACATATATGAATCCTAGACTACAAAACTTACTGGAAACTATGGGACAGGACAAGTTTGACGGAATTTAAGGCAAATCATTCTCACCGGCAATTTAGTTGACGCGTATTGATCTGGTAAAACAATATACCTATGTATTATACTGTATGTAAGTAGATTCGTATGCTGCTACGCTAAAAAAATAATATGAATGCAGTTTTTCAGTCTGTTGGTTCGAACTAAATTATTTCAGCTTTTACTGGTAAATTAAAAATTTCGAAATTGATTGTTTTTAGAATATTTAGGAATTTATTGTGATTTGCGAGCTGTATTCAAATAAAAAGTTAATTAAATATTTTTCTTTTTTTACCATTTCGTATTGAGTATGAAAGTACAAACAAAGTCTGCAATACCATGAATTTGCCTGATATGAGCCTAGTGTTTTATAAGTTTAGTTATAACTACAGCGTGACTACGGGGTCGTAATCCCAAATGTGAAAAAAGTGTAAAGTCTACCGGCCAAGACTATGGTCCTGTAACGACTTTGCTTTAATATTAAGGTATACAAATAATATTATTTTATTGTATATTATTTTTACAATTATTTCTAAAATTATGTAATTTAGAAAAGTTTGGAGACCACAATAAGAAACATTTTTAGTACAGATGATGGTGTAATTTTTAGGCTCTAGTGCGAGAAGTGGGTCATTTTACGTCAGGTCCAAAACTTCGGAGGGCCACCTGTACTAAAAAACGTCATACGAGACACGTGAAAAACCACACTTGTGTCATAATGTACTATTTTATATATCAACGGGAACTATATAAATATACCTTTATCTACTCTAACGGTCTTCGGTTCCCTTTGCAAATACATGTACCTTTTTAGGGTTCCATAGCCAAAATATATAGTGATATAGTACGAGTATAAATATAGATAGTATGGAATATCATTGAATTGGTATCTTAAAAATAATAAGGGTCTTAAATAAAGTTTTTTTTCTAAAGTTAATACTTTCGGAGATAATCGCTCCAGAAGAAAAAAAATTGTGGCCCCCTCTTCTAACTTTTGATCCGTAGGTCCAAAAAATATGACAAAAAACATGAGTAGAGGGCTTATAGAATACTTTAAAATAAAATTATATCGAACATATTCGGCCCAGCCGTTTTTGAATAACTACGGAACCCTACACTGTTTTTTTCCCTTAGTTACGGAAACTTAAACATAATTATAATCCCACAATGTCGTAACAGATGTGCTTACCATAGAAAAAATCAACTGTGAAAGACTTTGGTTGTCACGGGATTCGAACCCGCTTCCTCTGGATTGCCGGTCCAACGTGCTTCCAATTACACCAGCCAGACTACCTTCCGTCGATCACAGCGAATTTAGTCAGTGGTATTGTGAAGCGAATCACTAGCGACATCTGTACGTAGTATTTCGAAGGTACTAGAACCTTAAGCCACTCAAAGACGTGTGTCTACCACAATCGTCCGCAAACTCGACAACTCTCCGTTGCGTTGAATTTGCTATAGAGGGCGCTGTAATCAATTCATGATTAGGAAACATCAATTTGTTTTTATAATTATAATCAACTCGTGCTTGATAAGTTTTATAATTGAATGCCTCCAGTGAAAATGATCCAATGATTATTCAATTAAACTCGCAAGAAAGGGAATAGCCGAGAGAATCATGTAATACTCGATTACACTACGAAACAAAAGGATTGTTTTGTTAAACAATGTTTCCTTGTTACAAAGAAACTCACCGAACCAGAAATATGCCTGAACAAAATGAATGGCGTTTTAGGATCATTTGCAGAGAATACCAAACAAACGACTAACCAGTCAAAGGGTCATTTTGAATAGTGCCCCAATAGCTAGCCATGCACAGTCGCCATCTGGCCCCAATTTCATTCATTTCATTTTCTGGCCCATGCACTTTGACAAGTGCTACAATCTGCGACCATATATAACATGGACGTCTAACGCCAGCTCAAAAATGCCCCCAAAAACAATTGTTCAATTGTGCCAAGATGGGCAGGACATAGCGCTTTTCTTAACACCGAGCATATTTCGGCGCAACACCTCTGACAAATGCTCATAGAATATAGCCAATGAAAAGTTTGATGGACCAATAACAACAATTTTTAAATGGCGGTTGTAGTTTTTATAGGTTGACATTGAAAATCATTGCCGTGATGCATTAAAGAGGGGGTGATACTTGTCAACTAAAATTCAGGACCATTTTTGAAAGGCAATTTACTAATGTCGTGCGGCTTCCATGTTTTATTTGTTCGTAGTTGGCTACAATTGTAAATTTGCTGTTTCTCAAATCGAGGGCGTCTATAGGCTACAGTTACCGCTTACCGTCGGAAGGGGTTCACTAATGTTTAACCAAAACAATGTTAGCAAATATTTATTTTACAACAAACGTTTCACCAATGTAGTGAGTGGCAAAAATATTATTCCGCAAATGTATCATTTTACAAAAACTCAATTGACAAATAATCATTAAGCAATTAATACATTAGAACAATGTATAAATTAATAAATAAATCAATTGTATATTTTACATGTCACCTAAAACTAAGTTTAACATATTTGTACATTCACCGAATACCTATCTCGACCATTTTCGATTTTGGGGAAAAGTTTTCTGGGTTACAATAAAAAAAAATAACCTCGAAGACTAAGGCGGGAGCAAAGCTCCCGCCCTAGTCTTCTAACCTAACCTATCCGAGTCGGATCTGCCCCGGAAAGTTTTGTTCGCTCGCTTCGCTCGCTCACTGCAGATTTTGGTCAAGATTGCGATGAATGTTATGTTAATTCTTTTTAATTTGATGTCGAATATCTCGGCCATTTTTGATTTTGGGGAAAAATTTACTGGGTTGCAACAAAAAACCCACTTTGCTATACTCCAACGCATTTTAGCAAACATTTTTAGGCTAATGGTAAATTTATTAGTTTACTTTGTTGTTAAATATTCTTTTGCCAAAAATACTTCTTATAATATGATATTTTATTTGTTAATTATTTGGCTAAGATAATAAATTGTCAAAGATGTTTTTGTAGAAAAAAGGATTTGCCGAAACATAATTTTGCCAGTAGTTGGTTGCCAAGTGTAAATTTGTTAAACAATTTTTGGTCAAACGACAGGATACCGTCGGCCGTCGGAAGGTCCGTGCGTTGGTTGCCACCAACATAAAACGTAGTATGGGAACTTAAATAAATGAGCAGGAAATAACTACTTTATTGCGTAGAAGATTCCGACATGCCGAACCTCATGTCAAGATTTGATTAAAATTGTACTAAACCTTGTGACAATAATTGTCACGGGTTTCGGAAAATAAAAAGTAGTTTATTAATGATACAATAACGTTATTTAGTAATAATTTATGCTGGTGGCAAACAAGCACATGGACCGTCCGATAGTAAGTTTTTTTTAATGCATGTTAGTTGTAAGATGATTGATTGTATCATGATTATTTGAAAAAACAAGTCCCGCTAAGTTTCTTACCGGTTCTTCTCGGGGTCAGTGTTTTATTTTATTATTTTCTTTATTGGGAAACAAACAGCGTACAATAATACAGTATTATGAAATTATGGGACTAATACATTAGCCAAAACAGTTTCCACTAATGGTATAAAACAGAAATTGCTCAAAGAGAACTTGTTATATAAACTGAAAAAACATTATTAATCAATAAAGAAAAAACAAAAAGAAAAAGAAGAAAGTTTATCAAGTAACTTCACTCGACATGCGTTAGCAATACCTACAATGTATGAACATTGAGTAGGTACCTTCACTATAAATTATATTTTATTTTATAACATAATTATTTGAGTTGTAGGGTTAGAACCGAAACTAGTTTTAATTTTATGTAACTTAGACAATTCGAAAGAGTTTATTGCTATTCCAATTTGAATAAAGAATCATTTGACTTTGACCTTGACTAAGCGGTAGCCGTAGCCTAAGGAGGCCTGTGACGTCAGTAATATTTGACAATATTTTCCCGTAGTGGCAACTGGCCACTATTACACCATGGTGACAGCCGGCAATTGTAAAATATAACTTTTTCTGACTTCACGGGCTTCCGTAGGCTACGGCTACCACTCACTATTGGGTGGATCATGTACTTTTTGCCTGCAACATGGAATTTTAATAAAAATACAAGTACTGTTAAAATAACCTACGTTTTGTTTTCCAAAGGTCGTGTCAATTGTCACAAGATTTTTTTTTGTCAGCCTCCGTAGTCTAGTTGGTAGTGACCCTGCCTACGAAGCTGGAGGTTCCGGGTTCGAATCCTTGCGAGGGCATTATTTGTGTATTTATTTATAACAAATATTTGTTCCTTGGTCATGGCTGTCTATGTATTTAAGTATCTATGTAATATATACATATATCGTCGCTTGGTACCCATATCACAAGTCTTATTGAGCTTACCGTGGGACAAAGTCGATTTGTGTAAGATGTCCCAAGACATTTATTTATTTAAGATTTAGAAGGATTTTTGTTAATTCTTGACACGAGGTACGGCCTGTGTTAAAATTCCGCTTCAATTGCCGTATTTCTGGAGACATTAATTTGTAACTTTATTCCACAAGAAAGCAGCTATTTACCATTTTTTATCTTGGTGACAAACAAACACACAGACCGTACTGTGGTAATCAGTGATCGTAGCCAATGGACGATGGCACTAGGAGAACCAGTAATTTCTACTATTGTCGCACTTGCCGCCATGGTGAAATTGTCATGGTGGTGAGAATTTTGACAAATTTGCCGAAAAAGTTTGCCCTTAGGTTAGGTACTTGGTTGCATTAATATTTCTATATTCATTACAAGTGCATGTTTCTTAAACATGCAATGAAATATTGATGTTATGTTCCTTATACACGTGGCTGCGAGCTGCAAAGTATAATGTTTCAAGCGAGATTAGGAGAAAAGATTGTTAACGGAATTTCATCCAACTCTTGCCGGCCTAGGAACCCTTTATAAACAAGGAACTCTCATAGTTTTGCCATGTCCGTCTGTCTGACAGTCCGCAGCATAGCTC
>JALPQI010004761.1:0-25762 GCA_025490895.1 Thaumatotibia leucotreta
GAATTAATTATTATTATTACTTAGTCAAAGTCCAATGTCAAATGTCAAACATGTTAAATACAGAAAGTCAAACAAGTACAGAATAACTAACTTGGTTTCTTATACATTTCAGCTTGATTAATCAGTGGTCATATTCATAATATGCGAAAATACTGAATATGTATCAGCAGTTCCTAAAGAATGGATCGATCGAAATTATTAAATCTGCATGTGGCCAAAAAGCAAAGCATTGAACGAAAAGCCATAAATTTTCGAATGAAGCCAGAAAATGACTAGAAAAAATACACACTTGTAAAAGTAGTGGGATATTATGGTAAGACTTTATATTTTTTGTTATTTTTATATTTTATTACAGGACTTGGTGAGTGGGCCTCAAAGATTTCAACCAAATGTTTACAGATATACAGGGTGGAAAATGATTTTGGTGAGGGCAGCTACCAGATCCGGTGTAGCTACGCGAAAATGGTCTTAGGAGACCTTTCCTCAATTTTAAATTGATGAAGAATGGCGTTTACAGATTAAAAAAAACATCCTGTTTCTGTTCAGGGTCAATTGGCATAAAAAAAGTTTGTCAAAATTGACCATTTTCTCGCACCCTGTATACTTTTACCAAAATCTGAAAACGCCAATCTTCTTTAATTGGAAATCGCGGGAAAGTCTCCTAAGACCATTTTCGCGTAGCTACACCGGATCTGGTAGCTGCCCTCACTGACCCATAATCTTTTTCCACCCTGTATTGTGCCTTATGTGTACCTTTTATAGAAATCTGTGTTGCCTACAAAGCTACAGGTCCCGGGTTCAAGTCCTGGTAAGGGACATTTATGTGATAAACATAAGTTGGTTCCCGAGTCATGGCCATTTCTTATTTATATGTATCTGTATAACGAAGCCTAGTACCCATAATACAAGCCTTAAGCTTACTGTGGCACTAGGTCAATATGTATAAAATTGTCCTAAAATATTGATTTATTGTATTTATTTAATGTATAGGTATAGGGTAGGTTTGTTAGTTACCTGTGACCCTCGGAGTATAAGTATGTTAGGTAAGTACCTTATGAGTCTTATGACCAATGATCGGATTAGGTGTGCAAAACTTGAACAAAACTTGCCAAGTGGGTTGTATTGGGTGCAAAACTTTAAGACACATAAATTAAAAATATGTATATTATTGGCAGATCAGTGTTAAATTTAATTATATTTTGGAATCTCAAAATTACTGTAAGGATATTAATATTGTCATGACTGTAAACGCTTTATAATGCAAGTCCACTTGCCAAGTTTTGTTAAAATTTTGCACATCCTAATCCGATCATTGCTTATGAGTCTTATGACCCTCCGACCACTTTACCAGAGGTGGGTCTTATTTATTTATAGACTTGGTACAGACAAAGTAAATTTTTCTGTTATGATGATAGTTATGTAGGTGGGGATCTGTCTGTGTCTTAGGCCGTGGGTTTTCTGGCCGACGACCGGCGACTGACGCGTGTCCGCCGCCGACGACGTTCGAATGTTTTGTTCGCGAATGTTTGAGGTTGGTTTCTCTGAAACGTCGCCGGCAGCGGGTAACCGACGACGTGTCAGAGAAACCATCCTCAAACATTCGCGAACAAAACATTCGAACGTCGTCGGCGGCGGACACGCGTCAGTCGCCGGTCGCCGGCCAGAAAACCCACGGCCTTAGTTTTATGTAATTGAGACTTATATTATTTTGACCCCCAGTACAATTATTTGATGATTGATATTATTTCCGAGTAATTAATTACGTATGTACGTAGTACGTACTTGACTTTATATTTACTAAATTATGTGACATATCTACTTTTTTAGAAACAAATCTGACAGATAGTATATTATACTATTTTAAGAACAAATCTTATTTATTGATAAAATCAGACCCTAAAGTTTTTAACTGTTGTCCTCAGCTTCCCTGAAAGAAGCTACTGCAGTAGAAAAATCCAAGCTGTGCAGTTCTTCGGAATTCGAAGAGCCAACTTTAAAGAGAAAGATAACAATGAACAGACGATACGGGGACGATTCTACATCTCCGCCACCAACTCCTCATCCAATTCATAAGGGTATGCATTTATGCAATCTAACTTATACTATAGGTCATAACTGTACGCACGACATAAAGGTGCACTTTTTGAGCATGAGAAGTGAAAAATATATTTAATTGAAATATCCATCAGACACATCCCACAAGAATACTAGACTAAGCTTCACTTTTCATTACTCTGTATCTTTATTGAGTGTTTATTTCTTGTTGCAGGCGATTTAATGTCCGAATTAAAAGAAATAAAGGCTTTAGTAACATATACAATGCATCGAGTTCGCAAGATTGAACAGCTATTGCAAATGGGGCATCAGTCAGAGATGAAGAAAAATTTGCCAAATTTGCCTCTGATAGAGTTAATTAATACAACTCCAAGACATTTGAAGCAAGTTTGACTGATGAAAATATTAAGAATCAATTGGCATGGCATCTTCAGCTTTATAAGTAATTTTTGTTATACCTTATGCATACAAAAGCAGATATTTTTAAAATTTCAATAATATACGACAATTTACAGGATGGGTTCCGTGGCTTAGTTTTTACGAAATTAAATTATAATTTAGAGTGCCACGATGTTGAATATTAATTACCCTAAAATGTCAGCCCATATACATTTATTCATACATTTCATCATAAGTATAATTTTAGCTATCAACCTACCAACCAACCATTTTTTTTGTTTTAATCATTCAAGAGATTTAATGAAATGGGTACAATAGAAACAAAAAGGCGATATCAATGGAGATTTTGTATCAAAGAACTCATGTTCATCATATTGATTTTGTTGCAGTTTGACTTTCTTCGATTCACTGGTGGAAATAAAGAAAGAGATTGTGTGAAACGTTACTTAGAAAAGATTTTTCAAATTATCTCGCACAATTTTGTTCCTGGACTGGCAAGAAAAATAACTTCAAATTGTCCACTCTGTTTATGACTATGACTAAAACGTAAGTTTTTTATATATTTTTTTATACAGTTTGACAGTAAAAAATACGAATGTTTGTAATAAAAGCTCATTTTTTCTGTTTATGTATTAGATTTTGAGGAAAACGAATAAAATTTACTATGGAGTCTACACAAACATGTTACGTTACTTATTATTGGAAAATATATTTATGTAAACATTTTTTTACTCTATAAACTAACCTTTTGTATCATTTGTTTCAGTTGCAGTAAAGGAGAGCTTCCCGAATATGACAGACGAAAGTTTTGAAAGGCACACAATGTGCTGGATTCAGCATGCTACAACTAGACTTAAACGACAGAATATAGAGTAGTCATATATACGCCGGTGTTGTAAACTTTTAACCGCTGTTGTCGGATATATATAAAATACAACATCGCAATGTAAATTACACCTTAACTTAATGTCCAAGTTCAAATTTAGGATTACTGTTTTGACATACAGCGGTTAAAGGGATAAGACATTATTTCAACCGGACGTGATTGTATTTATCGTGATTGTATTTACCGATTTACGGTTGGTTTCTTCTTCAAATTATGCTTTATCAAAATTTACAACCAAACACGAAAGTACTGATTACATTACTAATTCTTTAGCTGATTGGCCAAGGTTTATCACTATTTTTTTATGCCGTGGTCAGCTACTGTATGGGGTGTAGTTTTAAAAGCAACTGTATTGTGATAGTAGTATGGTTCAAATCTGTGTACCAGCTCATTCAACATTCAACATGAATTGTTTTGGTAATGTAGGACTATATACCACACCTATTTAGGCGGAAATACACAGCGTTCATATGAACCTTAGTACTAATACAATACTGTTGCTTTTATAACTTCATTGTTGTAAGGAAGGGTGAGAACCCTTACAGTACATATACATACCTTTGCCTTTAAAACAAACTTACACTCGGAGCCCAAAAGTTCATTTCCATAAGCTCGTACTGTGCTGTGTATGTACTGTACTCGTATATGTGCAATAGGATAAGAAATCGACCGTACCTAATTTTCCGGTCAGGCCGGTCTCTGAATAAGGCCGCGGTCGTACTGCACACGCCGCACGCAACCGACAACGTCCCGTCGGACGCAGCGTCTGAATGATGTATGGCGGGGGGACGCCGCACGCAGCGGGCGAAAACGACCACTCCCGAGCATTCCCGAACACACCATTCACCGGCTGCGTGCGATGGGACGTTGTCGGCTGCGTGCGGCGTGTGCAGTACGACCGTGGCCTAAGGTGTG
Organism: Thaumatotibia leucotreta; assembly: GCA_025490895.1. Taxonomy (NCBI): domain Eukaryota; kingdom Metazoa; phylum Arthropoda; class Insecta; order Lepidoptera; family Tortricidae; genus Thaumatotibia; species Thaumatotibia leucotreta. The sequence continues at coordinate 4,256 of JALPQI010004761.1, forward strand.
GTACTATACAGCACGTCCACGTATGAGTTTATTGTTTCTTTTGCGGTACATATTCATGAAAAGAAATGTACTTTTATGTACTTATGTTTTTTAAAAATGTACCTGCACGGTTTTGGCATAGCGAGATACAGGTCGTGGTTGTGCTGAGTAGGTACGCGAATATTGCGAATATGTTTATCTAATTATTTCATTCACTTAATGCAGGAAGTACTACATTCTAAGTTGACCTTAATACCTACATGTCTAGGTAAACAAAAACATGTGACTCTAAAAATTATACATTTAAACTGAACGATGAATAAAATGTTATATTTCAGTTAATGCCTTTGGTGTATATGTATGTATAATACCCAATATTCGCATTCGCGAATATGAATCGCAAATATTCGCATTCGCGAATATTCCAAAACCGATATTCGTTACATCGCTACTCCCTGGCACGACCACACCATATTTATGGGTAAATTAATGGTCAAATGAATACAAAACAAATGTACTCAAATTGTACTATCTAAAAGCGTGTGCATGTGCGTGAAATCAGCTCCATTTGTTGATGTGCACCCGCCATCCTGACGATCACGAAGACTAGCAAGATAAAGAGATTTATAGCAGCATCCACCTGCGCTTAGATGACTTTTTAATGTGTTGTTGGCATACGTATTTCTTCTTTTTTTTAGTTTGAATAAACACAATTTTCTAATGAGCATTGTATATATTTTTCTCTCACTTTTTAATATTGTTAGTTGAGGCAATGTAACTATAATAGTGCTTAACACATTCAGCGCCAAGAACGCCACTAGGGAGTTCAATGTTCGTAGTCGCTTTCCGCTACATATCCTCTACACAAACCCACGGGTATCGACTACGCGTGTAGCGGCGTAGCGACTGGCGCTGAATATGTTCAATATGTGTGATCGTTTTTATATAAGTCTGTAAAGGTAATTTGTTGTAAGTTGCTGCACACTGTTAGTATTAGTATAGTAAACAGGCCACGGAGACATGTCTTGTATACCAAATCTTGATATATCTGTATATAGCGGTGCAGGCAAAGCTTCACGCGTCTCAAATATTTATTCATTTCTTTACGCATAACAAGAAAGCACTTGGAAGTTGTAACGTTACATAAAAATATTAATTGTTAAGAATATGTTACGATTGACGTTTATTTGATTTCGTTTTTAACAAATATTTATAGTATTTAACTAACTTTCAAGATCAATATGTGGATAGTATTTTAATGTTGTTAATTTAAAGTAGGTAGCCATTGATTAGGTACTTTAATTTTTAAATAGCTATAAATCTACATTGATAATAGTTTATTATCCTACACAATCAATATTTTTATGTAAAGTTACGATACAAAGTCCTACGACCCTAACAAAGTTGTCAGTGACGTTGACATTGTCAGTGTCGTTTATTTTGCATGAAGTCCAATTGCTCCTAGTTGACGCGTAAGAAATAGATGTTTGAGACCTATGGAGCTTTGCCTACACCGCTATATACAGACCGCTATATATATATACAGGGTGTCCCATAAATAATGGACCACCCTCACACCCGAGGTAGGTCGACCCAAGAGGTACCTACCCAACATAAAACATGACCTTAGTAAAAGTTGGACGGTTTTCGAGATATTGCCAATTTTACGTTTTTTTTTTTAAACTTGTCCTCTTTTTTACACGTTAAGTACTATAATTTGCTTGAATAGCCAATTTTACGTTTTTTTTTCAAACTTGCCCTCTTTTTTACACGTTAAGTACTATAATTTGCTTGAATAGCTTTTGTGCTATTAATTTTTCTTCATAACTTTATCAGAAATAGTTAAATTTTATAAAACAAGTGATATTTTATTAAAAACTTATGTTAAATGCGAAAGAAACTCTATTAATTTGCAAAAAAAAATGAGCAATAACAATTATTTGGCTAGTATTTTTTTTCATGGCATACGACTAAAAGCCAAATAATTGTTATTGCTTATTATTTATTTTAAATTAATCCGAGTTTCTTTCGCATTTGACATAAGTTTTTTATTAAAATATTACTTGTTTTATAAAATTTAACTATTCCTGATAGAGTAACGATGAAAAATTAATAGCACAAAAGGTATTTAAGCAAATTATAGCACTTAACGTGTAAAAAAGAGGGCAAGTTAGAAAAAAAAAACGTAAAATTGGCAAAATCTCGAAAACCGTCCAACTTTTACTGAGGTCATGTTATGTTGGTTAGGTACCTCTTGGGTCGACCTACCTCGGGTGTCAGGGTGATCCATTATTTATGGGACACCCTGTACATATTTCGGATGGCGGTTTCAAGCAACTTACAATAAATTACATTTACAAACGTATACACAAGTTCGCACGCAAGGTTGCCTCAACCATTAATATTAATCAACCCCACGAGCTTACATTTGTAGTTACAATAAGTTGCAAGTGGACAAGTACCACGTAATGTCTCTACAAAGTACCGATAGTAACTTGACTGGACCTTACAAAATGTAGATTCTAGCAATGCTTCGTATGAAACTTGCACGAAACTTTCGCACGTAATGTCTCTACAAAGTACCGATAGTAACTTGACAGAACCTTACAAAATGTCGATTCTAGCAATGCTTCGTATGAAACTTGCACGAAACTTTCGCACGTAATGTCTCTACAAAGTACCGATAGTAACTTGACAGAACCTTACAAAATGTCGAATCTAGCAATGCTTCGTATGAAACTTGCACGAAACTTTCCCACGTAATGTCTCTACAAAGTACCGATAGTAACTTGACAGAACCATACAAAATGTCGATTCTAGCAATGCTTCGTATGAAACTTGCACAAAACTTTCCCACGTAAAGTCTCTACAAAGTACCGATAGTAACTTGACAGAACCTTACAAAATGTCGGTTCTAGCAATGCTCCGTATGAAACTTGCACAAAACTTTCCCACGTTATGTCTCTACAAAGTACCGATAGTAACTTGACAGAACTTTACAAAATATCGATTCTAGCAATGTTTCCTATGAAACTTGCACAAAACATTCCCACGTAATATATCTACAAAGTACCGATAGTAACTTTACAGAAATTACAATAACACACTTCTGATAATGTTGTAATTGGAACTTGTGAGAAACTTGTATATGAAAGTTTTAATAACTTACATATGAGCTCTAAGGGTAAGTTGCAAATGACATGAAACGTTTGGCCGTTTCAGCATTGCCATGAGCTTGCTCAGAGCTTGCCATGACATTGCAACCTTGCATTTGAAAGTTACAGCCTCCCAAATATTCATTTCGGGAATGTTACAGAAACTTTCGCTTGCTCAGTGGGAATCTTTGCTGCCGAGTGAAACACAACATTTTTCACCACACTAAAGCGAGGAAACATGCGAAACAAAACTCAAACATAACAAATTAGAACGTATTTATTTGCAAGTCCTCAACTTCCAAAAAATAAACAAATAATAAAACAATAACCTCAAATATTTATCTAGGCGTGGCAATGCTTAAAACTTCAGGATAATTCCAAAATGAGACTCATGTAGTTATTGGCGATTTTTCTGTGATTTTCGGAATTATCCCACTTTCGCATCTCGCAATTACCCGAAAACTTGAAAATTAAGAGTGAAAGAAAACAAAAACGGCCGAACTCGTTCAGAAATAAAAAAGAAAAAAATATTCGGATGCGTTCTGAAATTTGCATAGTGTCAACACTTTTATTTTCCTATTGTTTTTATTTGTCGTATTTTTAGAACTTTTAATTAAAACCCTGTTACAACAAAATGTGGTATTTAATTTGGATTTTAGCATATTGATTAATTTGATTATAATATTATGAAAGGTTCATGTGTATGGAATCTTTTTGAAACTATTGAGTTTTCGAACGTACTGTCTAGTTCAAACGTCAAAAAGCTTATTGCACTCTCAGGCCGTATAAGTTATTGCTTTAGTCTATCCAGAAGATAAAAAAAAAATGCTTTAACCTCTAGAGATTAAAACACAGTTTTGCGCTCTGAAATTGAAGGACAAACAGCGTGTTTACGAGCAGTGTGGTGAAAAAATTGTTTTACTAGTGTTAACTAGTTGGAATGTGATTTTTTTTTCGAAATCTCTATTGTGGGGGGCCCCGGGGCTGTAGCCTCGGTTGCCCCCCCCCCTAAATCCGTCCCTGGGGTGGTCGTTTTTGAGACCGCTGCATATAAAGGGTTAACTCTCAGCAGGCTTAGCCAAGATGCCATTTTTCACTGAACATTATTTGATAGAAGATTGATGATGGGCGGCGTCATCATAGTGGACACATTACTGCGATCGTCAATCCGCTTGCCCGGCGTGGCTATTATGGGCATTTACCTCCTATTGTGTCTAATACGCATAGTTACAAGAGGAAGAATACGTCCAGCAGTGGACTGAGATAGGCTGATGATGTATGACACTTCCATAAAATTTTCAGGACTGCGGCCCTACCGCGAACTTCGAAATTCGTAAATGTCAAGGATTTGTCTCTCTCACTCTAATGACGTCTTCGTTGGAGTGACAGAGAAAAATCCTCGAAATTTACGAATTTCGATTTTCGCGGTAGGATCGTTGTTTTGATAGGCAATTTTGTAAGGCATCCTCACAGAATTAGATTTGGATAGAAGAAACAAGTTCATTCATTTGTATGGCGGCCGAGCGTGTCAGATTTTGTACTGAAGTAGTTACCTACTTGCCTATGATTTTAAATAAATATGTCTCAGGCCCTTGAGTATTCATATTTTTTTATGTTGTTGCAATTAATATTACTTAAAGGAGGCATTATTAATGTTTTTGTTCACTTCAACTTACAAAATTTGACGCCCGAAAGCTGCAAGCTGCGATTAAAGACGGACAACTCAGTAGATTTTACTGAGTTCATTTGACACGCTAAGTAGATACGTTTGCTTGATCTATCTATGGTATATATGACAATACATCTGTGGGCATCCTGGGTCCATATTGGCACTTATACAATTTTTTCTTCGAATATTTTTACTAATACCGTTTTTTACTCATAATCATCATTACTCCGAAAATTTTATCTCATACTTTTTTTCTTACTAAAAATTATACTTCTACCTACAATGTTCATAACGATTTTTATTTCGAAATTTTATCCTCCTTAAGTCGTCAAGTAGATTAATCTATACCCATAAAGTTATTTGAAATAATATGTTTATTTATAAACATTTTCCCATTAGGTATCACCCTGTTGTGGTATAATTCTATATGACATAAACTATGTAGTCATAATGGGCTTTGTGCAGAAACTGTTGTGGCATACTCAACTTTAGCATATTTCGTTGTGGCAGATTTCGAGTTATTCGAATATTATTCGAGCATTAATTTCGATGCTCCTATTTATGATGAGGCATAATCTGGATGTGCATAAAAAGTATCGGCATAGTTTGTTTTAGCATAACAGAGAAGGAATAATTACAACCTCTCAATATAATCGAGGTAGTAGTAATATTCTGTACGTTACTTACTGTGTTACTGAGCTGAGTACTTTCTAGGTTGCTAAAAAAAAAAAAAACCTCGAAGACTAAGGCATAGCCTAACCTATCCGAGTCGGATCTGCCCCGGAAGGTTTTGTTCGCTCGCTTCGCTCGCTCACTGCAGAAATTTTCACCCTTACAACAAATTCTGCTTGACAAAAATGCAAGTTACGAACATGTGGCTATATGCCCAAAAAAATATGCAAATCTAATTTCTGTCTTATAACACTCGGCGTAAATAATGATATGCCAAGATAGTTTCGGACAAAATAATATTCGAAATATTGTTATTTAAGCCAACTGATGTTTCTGTCTCATTAAGATGATTTCAAAATAGATTATGCCAAGTCTGTTATGTCCTAAGCGTTTCGGACAAAAAAAATTTTGAGGGAACCCGTTTAGTACAGTAGGTACTCTGCCACAACCTGATTTGTGCAGGTAGCTGGTATTTAATTAAACAAAAATAATTCATACATAAAACCAGTACAAATAAAAATAAATACCTATAACATTAGAATACATAGCATAAAATAAGTATAGTGAAAAATTATATAAACACAAAAGTTAGTACTAAAAATATATATGAAAAACAACATTATGAACATAAATAATTCTATGTGATGATAATTATGAACAAAGATTACTTCCAAATACCGATCATTATGATGTTAAATTTTATAAGAAAAATTTTCGGAGTTCCAATAATCTATGTTGCAATTTTATAAATACTTTGGCGCACCCGGGCATCCTACTTATTTTATTTGTTCGCAGCTCGTATCGCATTTGGAATAACATGCCAGGAAGTAATGATAGACATTGCCCAACTCCTATTATGGCATATTACGTATATTACGGGTTCGATTCCCGTGTGAGCCCTATCTGTGACGTTCATGCCTTCATGGCAATTTAAAACAATTATGGATTGGTGAAGGTTTATTGATATTACTCGAAAAAGGTTTTGTAAACTAAATATTATGTATCTTGAGAAAAAACTCAAATTGTTTTTGTTTTTAGTTAGTTTTTAAGTAGTTAACACTACTATGTACCTATATAAATTTAAATTTCTTGAAACCAGGCCATAAAAAATAGATAACGGTTTAGTAGAAAAGTAAGTTTTTCCAAAAAAAGCAAACTTGTGGAAGGTTGGCAAAGTTGTAGCATTTTACGGTATGTAATAAAGTGAATTAGAGTACCAAATGAATTTGAAGTAAGTAGTTAGGTACCTACTTATAATTGGCATTTCATAATAGGCCAAAGTTTATTCGGCTATGAAGTAAAATCATATGCATTCGAGAACAATCAAATTAATTAAAATCGTATTAATCAAAAACATGTGTTATTATCTATCGTTTGATGCCCCGCGAGCAAATGCCAGATGAAATTGATTGATTTATTTACACATTGACTGTCAGAAGTCAATTATATCGATTTAAATTCTAACCCCCTTAAAATATTATCGAACCGGGTTACTCACGTATTTAAGTCGATGATTGCTCGACATGTTTCGACCTATTAAGAGGATCCTCGTCCGGAGCACCCTCGGCCAAAGCCCGACGCGTACTTTTGGCCGAGGGTGCTCCGGACGATGATCCTCTTAATGGGTCGAAACATGTCGATCAATCATCGACTTAAATACCTACGTGAGTAACCCGGTTCGATAATATTTTAATATGTTATGTATAATTTTAACCCCCTTATTCATACTCGTCTCCGAATTTACCTATACTCCGTTCGGATAGGTATTTAACTAAATAATTAAATAAATATTTGGGACATCTTACACAAATCGACCTAGTCCCACGGTAAGCTCAATTAAGGCTTGTGTTGTGGGTACCAGGCGACGAAATATATAATAGATAGATACATACTCGTACAGATACTTCAATACATAGACAGCCATGACCAAGGAACAAATTTTGTGAAAAATAAATAGACAAATAATGCCCTCGCCGGGATTAGAACCCGAAACCTCCAGCTTCGTAGGCAGGGTCACCACCGATAGTACCGACTAGGCTACGGAGGCTGACTAAATGTAAACAATCTTGCTGTAGGTATCTTATTGAAAACCACGAGTAGAAAATCATTTTTACCAAATATATTCACGGTAGGCCATTGAGTCATACTAAACGAATTTACGACTAAGGTTAGGTATACCGTGTGTTACCAGTACGCAGGCTTTTATTGAAACCAAAGAATGATACGCAGATTTATACCCGAACCGTGAGCATAAGCATTATTTGAAGGGTCCACGGAAAAAAACATGTCCAGTGCTTAAAAAAATCAGAGCAAATTCACACCTTATTCTGTTAAAAGTAAGGTGGTTTTGCCTTCAGTAATTTGAATTGACTAGAAATGTTCTTTCCGTGGACCCTTCATTTGATAAGAGAATCTAATTTTAAAAGTAATTAACTTTCTTATAAAAGATCAGCGAGACGCAATGTATTTCAAAATTAATCAAAAATTAGCGCTTGACATTGACAGAGTCACGTGTTGCTAGCACACCGTTTGACAACTACGAGTAAACAGCATACGCGTTACATTGATCGTCGAAGGAAATAAAATAAACTGATGTAGGTACAGTTAATATAAACAATTGTCAACTGTTAATATCATTCCTAGTAAGACCAAGTAGACCTGGGCTTTTAAGAAAATGGGTAATAATACCCATCTTAAAAGCCCAGGTCATGGTAACACACTGTATGTACACATGGTACTAACAATATCTAGATATTCTAGATCAATAATAAAGGTACCTGGGGAAAACCCTATGAGTCATAGTGCTGGAATTTTGCATGACGCACGACATAACAATTTTATAGAGTAGGGGTAGTAAAGGGGTAGTAGGGGTAGATAGATAGTATAATGCATTTAAAGTTAACGCCCCTTTGAGGTATAGTTGCCAGCAGCGATCGGAACCGGTTTTTTAGAAAAACCTCGATATAGCTCAATATTTTAAATTTTACGCTCTTTATGTAGTATTCAACATTTTATGTCATTATTAACATCATACTTTTATTATTAATATTATTATCATATCCATTAACAAAAAAATTATAAACCGAAAAACGAAAAAGAACGGAATTCGAATCGTTCTTTTGTATGGAGCAAAAACCGTTATCCGATCCCTGGTTGCCAGTGTCCTTATGGCGCTCCACATTGGATGTTATTAAAACTTTAAAAAAAACCGGCCAAGAGCAAATAAAAAATCGAGTTGCACGACTTTTGTGACAGGCTTGTAAACGAAATTGATAAACGATGTTATAGTTATTTTATTTGTTTCACTAGGGAGCAAAGCGATTGTTTAACTCTCGTGCAAATATTGAAACCCGAGCAAGCGAAAGATTCCAGAATTTGAACCACGACCGCAGCGAGTGGTTCATAAAATGGAATCTTGAGCAATGCGAGGGTTTTAAGACACGAGAGTTGAACAAGCTTTGCTGCCGAGTGAAATACAACATTTTTCACCACACTAAAGCGAGGAAACATGCGAAATAAAACTCAAACATAACAAATTAGAAGGTATTTATTTGCAAGTCCTCAACTTCCAAAAAATAAACAAATCAACAAATAATAAAACAATAACCTCAAATATTTATCTTGGAGTGGCAATGCTTAAAAATACAGGATAATTCCAAAATGAGACTCATGTAGTTATTGGCGATTTTTCTGTGATTTTCGGAATTATCCCACTTTCGCATCTCGCAATTAGCCGAAAACTTGAAAATTAAGAGTGAAAGAAAACAAAACACGACCGAACTCGTTTAGATTTTAAAATAAAAAAATATTCGGATGCGTTCTGAAATTTGCATAGTGTCAATACTTTTATTTTCCTATTGTTTTTATTTGTCGTATTTTTAGAACTTTTAATTAAAAGCCTTTTACAACAAAATGTGGTATTTAATTTGGATTTTAGCATATTGAATATAATATTATGAAAGGTTCATGTGTATGAATCTGTTTGAAACTTTTGAGTTTCCGAACGTACTGTCTAGTTCAAACGTCAAAAAGCTTATTGCACTCTCAGGCCGTATAAGTTATTGCTTTAGTCTACCCAGAAGATTAAAAAAAAATTACTTTAACCTCTAGAGATTAAAACACAGTTTTGCGCTCTGAAATTGAAGGACAAACAGCGTGTTTACGAGCAGTGTGGTGAAAAAATAATTGTTTTATTAGTAGGTATAAAAGGAATTAAATTAAAGACGATTTAGAGTTGTTCCCTAATTCATGGGGGGTAGTGAAACATACGGTACGGAAACGTAGCCGCTTACAACGGGCCTCATAAGAAGGCTCAAAGTCACCCAAAGGGCAATGGAGAGGGCTATGCTAGGAGTCTCTCTGCGTGATCGGATTAAAAATGAGACCATCCGCAGCAGAACCAAAGTAACCGAAATAGCTCTCCGAATCGCCAAACTGAAGTGGCAATGGGCGAGGCACATTGCGCGTAGAACCGATGGCCGTTAGGGCGGGAAGGTTCTTGAGTGGCGGCCATGTACCGGAAGGCGTAGCGTGGGTAGGCCCCCCACAAGGTGGACCGATGACCTGGTGAAGGTCGCAGGAGTCCGCTGGATGCGGGTGGCGCAGGACCGGTCATTGTGGCAATCTTTGGGGGAGGCCTATGTTCAGCAGTGGAAGTCTTTCGGCTGATATGATGATGATGATGATGGTGACCCTAATTCAAGTTAACCGACATGTGTATGACACGGCAGGCATGTCGGGCCATGCTCAATGTAGGGTTCCATAGTTATTCAAAAACGACAGGACCGATTAAGTTGGAAATTTTATTTGAAAGTAATCGATAACTCCACTACTATTCTTCATAAATTTTGGACCTATGGATCAAAAGTTAGAGGGAGAAGTTATTTCCGAAAATATTGACTTTGGAAAAATCTTTCTTTTGGGTCCCCTATTTTTTAAAAGGCCTATTCTGTGATACCCCACACTATATGATTACTGCAAAACAAAATAATCATCCCCATTCTACTAGGTACTAGGGGGCACGAAAGTAAATGTTTCTTCTATTTTTTTATTCTACCACTTTGTTGATGTGATTATGTATACCTGTACCAAATTGCATATTTCTAGTACTAACGGCCACTGAGCTATACAGACGGACAGACGGACATGGCGAAATTATAAGGGTAAGTTTACTACGGAAAGCACGGTACCCTAAAAATAGAGACAAGCCTATTTTTGATCATATTATGATATGCAAAACATATGCAATATATTGCATATGTTTTGAATCGTATTTGCATTTGTTCATGGCACACGAAACAGACAACATTATTTAAAACAATTTGAGCAATTATTATAAATTATATCGTTTAATTTTAGCGCGGTTTGCGGGTTAATTAGTAAACCAGATGACAATGTTGACATCACGGGTTACTGAGCCAGAACTGTGACTTTTTTGTAAATATTATTGTTATTAAGAATATTAGGATACCAAAAAATACATTATAATAGCAACATAAAGTAACATAAAATGAACATCTTTCATCGGCCGTGTGGTGACGGCAGTAAGAATACATTTGTCACCACCCCAACTTCTCCTTCAGGTGTCGTAAGAGTCAAGTAAGGGATTGAAGTGTCACTGACCATTATTTGACAAAATATTGATGATGGGCAGCAGCGTCATCATAGTGGACACATTACTGCGATCGCCAATCCGCTTGCCGAGTGTGGCAATTATGGGCATTTACCTCCTAATGCGTATATATGCATAGTTAATAGGAGAGGCCGACGTCCAGCAGTGGACTATCATAGGTTGATGATGTATGTATGTATCTTTCATACAAATTATTATTATTATTTTTTTTTTTTATACCACGTCGGTGGCAAACAAGCATACGGCCCGCTTGATGGAAAGCAGTCACCGTAGCCTATGGGCGCTTGCAACCCCAGGGGTGTAACATGCGCGTTGCCGACCCAATAAGAACTTGTACACTCCTCTTTTGAAGAACCCCATACTGTAGTCCAACGGGAAAACCTCGGCAGGGAGCTCATTCCACAGACGGACCGTCCGCGGGAGGAAGTTCCTCTGAAACCGCACGGTGCGCGACCATTTAGGTTGCAAATTAAACAAATAAGTACCTACAATCGGACGTAGTTCTGTAAAAAGGAACCAATCCACACGAAATTGTCATTTTAAAGATGGACTTGTTTGTTTTGATTTAAGGTGTTAACAAATACGTGTGGATTGGTTCCTTTTTCCAGAACTACGTCTCGTCATTATCATCATTGAGCCTCTTTCAGTTCACTTCTGGACGCAGCATAGGTCTTTTCTACTAACTATATTCGTATCTATGGACGCATTTGAAAGTGAACTTAATGCACACAGTCACAATTTATATACTAAGGCACTAGCAAAGCAGCAACATGACAGTGGTCGCCAACCGTCTTACATTAGCGTTCGTAGTAGTGTATCCACTAAAAAATAGCAGTGTTTTACCCTACAATAAAACACATATTAAGCGAAACACCTTAGTATTCGAAACCAACACTTTAAGTACAATATTTAATGTAGGTTTCGAAAAACGGTGCAGAAGCTTAATATGATGCTGCTGCCCATCATAAACCTTCTATAAAGTATACTTAAACGTAAACGAATGGTCAGTGACACTTCAATCACTTGCGACACCCGCGGGAAGAGTTGGGGTGGTGACAAATGTATTCTTACTGCCATCATCATGTAGCATGTGTAGGTATATCACCTTATTAATAAAAAAGTTATCTGCTTATACTGTACTATACTGAAAATTCATCGCAATGGTTGGTGGACTCGGTCGGTAGCGGGAAGGATCGTCGTCCCTTTCCACCCTGTATATAATAGATAGATACATATAGATACTTAAATATATAGACAGTCATGACCAAAGAACAGATATTTGTGATGAATAAATACACAAATAATGCCCTCGCCGAGATTCGAACCCGGAACCTCCAGCTTCGTAGGCAGGGTCACTACTAGGCTACGGAGGCTGACAATATAAAACACGGTTATGTTAATACCTATCTAATCAGGCCCAGGCCAATTCGGAACAAAAAACAAAGACAATAATACGACAGAACAATAGTACACGAACATTAAAATATTGGTCAATGAGCTTAAATAGACCCGTTAGTCTTGTTACTCTTGTTCCGTTGCCATCAGATATATCTTAGCGTCCGGAGCGCTCAAAAATATCTGAACACGCCTCTATCGTTTTTTTTATATGACGAAGGTAGACAACTGAGCTCTCAGCCCACCTGATGGAAAGCAGGGACTGAGGCCCATGGACATAGTGGCCAAAAAATCGCCTATGCGCTGCCTACCCTGAGGACTTACATGGATTTCCTCTATCTATGCCAGTATTACACCGGCTATCTTACCCCCAAACCGAAACACAGCAGTGCATGTAATGCTATTTAGCGGCAGGTTAACGGGTAAGACGGTGGTAGCTATCCGGGCGGACCCTGCACGAGGTCCTACGTCCTACCACCAGCGATAAAGGCGTGTATAGATATTTTTGAACTCTCCTTATGCTACGATATATCTGATGGTGCACGTACTTCGGCTCCGAAAATATATTAACAATTTTAATCCTTGTGCCATGGACATATGTTGTGAAATGTATATAATTGTTTTGTATGTGACTTGTGTATTGTACTGTTTAAAATGTGCCATAATATTAGCTAGAGATGAAACAATAAGAATAATATAATATTTTTAGTTGAATGCGTGGGGGCATTGATCTAAGTGCAAATTTTTAATGAGCTTACTTTGACAATGTCATACAATACATTCACGAATACATTTGATAAAAGATTGATGATGGGCAGCAGCGTCATCATAGTGGACACATTACTGCGATCGCCAATCCGCTTGCTCAGCGTGGCGATTATGGGCATTTATCTTCTAATGCGTGTATACGCATAGTAAATAGGAGAGGCCTACGTCCAGCAGTGGACTATCATAGGCTGATGATGATGATGATGATACAATACGTACGTATAGGTACTTTGGCCAACCAGTGAAGCCCATAGAAAGCTTATATATAGAAAGCTGCCCATAGAAAAGTTTAAATGTTCTGCCTTTTTAATATTGACAGGCTGGTTGGCCAGAGTATAATTATCTGCGTTTATGTTTTTACATACATGTGTTTTAATATACAGTATGTATCGCATATAGGGCTGCCATCTCGAATTTTGCCAAACCCGGACAAAGATTTAAAAAAACCCGGACATTTGGCGTAAATCGCATTATTTCCCCGGACGAGTCCGAAATAGTATTTTATGCAATAGTGGTATTACAAGGGTCAAAAAGTGCGAGCGGCGTGAGTTGCGATACGAGCCCAAAGGGCGAGTATCGCAATTTAAGACGTCGCGAGCATTTTTTGAACCGTTTGTTAGTCGTATACCTCGAAATCATAAAATCCTTGTAGCTTTTCGCATTTTCGCGTTTCGCCGCGATCTCAAAATTTCTTAACAGCTTTTTTTTCTAGTAGCATTATTTCTGATAGCCAATAACAATGGTGTATAAAATTCTCAGCATATTTACTTTCTTGCCTTTTTTCATTGTAGTCGCTCTTCATCTCGATAGATATTTGTTTGTAACGCGTTATTACATATCGCGCAGAATCAAAGTAAAAGATATATAGGTCTTCGGATCGCAGAAACTTAAGTGGCAGTGGGCGGCGTAGAACCGATGGCCGTTGGAGCGGAAAGGTTCTCGAGTGGCGGCCACGTACCGGAAGGCGCAACGTGGACTGGTGACCTGGTGAAGGTTGCAGGAGTCCGCTGGATGCGGGTCGCGCAGGACCGGTCATTGTGGCAATCTTTGAGAGGGCCTATGTTCAGCAGTGGACGTCTTTCGGCTGATATGATGATGATGATGATGATGAGGATATCGCGATATTTCCTTCCTATTCGTCTGTAGTTTAGTTTGGTATATATTATGCGTTTCGCGAAGATGGAAGCTGAACCTGGATCCACTTATGGTCAGCGGGGCAATTTTAAATTAATCAAGTTCACACGGAGGGAACTTTTCTGTATTATTGTATCAATTTGCTACTGTTGCAAACATCTATTGAAAATATATGCGGCTAACTAAATAGGCTATTGATAATACATGCTACATTAAAATTTGCTACTATTGTAAAAATCTATTAAAAATATATGCGAGTAACAAAATATACCACCGCTATTTCATGCTACAAAAAAATACGCTATCGCGGCAAAACGCGAATAGGTGAAAAGCTACAAGAATTTTGTGATTTCGAGGTATACGACTAACAAACGAAATATCCTATATTACTGAGCGCCACACACGTATTCCAGTTGTCACCAATAAGCACATACGTAGTTTGTATAACTATTATAACATCGATAGCTCATCCCTACCTGCATTCCCAAGAACAGCAGGCAGAACATTAGAAATTAATGATGAAAAACTCATATTATAGATATATTTTAGGCACTGCACAAACTTGAATGCAAATCGACTCAAATCAAACCGAGCGCTATACTGCCTATACTGAACTGGGGGCCGTCCACGAACTTCGAAATTCGTAAAAGTCGAGCATCCGTCTCTGTTACTCTAATAATAGTTTTGTTCAAGTGACAGAGACAAATGATCGAAACTCAATGTCGGAGTTCGCGGCAGGACTTTCAACTGCTAGCGGAAAGCGGGAAAGTTTTTTTTAATGCAGCGTCATTGTCTATGGATAACTTTGCTTTTAAAATCGTGCTTACTTGCCTGTGATAAAAATACTTTTGCATAATATGAAATTAGTTATTGGTACAAAAATAATATATCAAATTAAAATAATTGAAAAAAACTAATTTTTATTCTGTTTTCTAAATATTTAGTTAATAATTGTAATTATTGTAATAAATAATCGCGTACTAATGTTGGTAGCAGTGTAAAAACTCGAAGATGGGAACAAATCCAATATGGCGTCCATCATGAGTGTGATGTGGCAGTCTGTGGCAGAACGCAGTACGTTTTTGAGTCTGTTCGGAAAGTGACGACGTCTGGCAGCGAGAGACGCCCATATATCTCGCGTGCCTTCTCTTTCCGAACAACGCTGCGACATTACGATACCGGCTGAGAGTGCGTTTTTGAGAAATAGACTATAGACTTTTGACAGATGTAATTTTGTATATCTTTACAATAGTGTTCGTAGCTATGTAACTAGCAAAAAAAAAGGCCAGGAGTAGAAAAATAATATAAAAAAGGCCTTTAATTTTCATTCATTTGTTTTTTTTTTATTTCACACAATGTGTAATTTTCAATAAAACAATAAAAAACCAAAACAATTTTTCTTACAAAAAAATAAAATTTGACTCTTTTTCTTATTACGTAAACAGAGTTAGTTAATCAGTCAACTTCTACTAAATTAACCAGAAAACGAGCATAAAAACCATAATTCAGGCATAAAACCTAAAGCCAGTTGCTTTAGATTTTAATTCTGAATAATAATGTACATATTATCATATTAGGAGATCTAAATCTAACCAGTCAGTTTAATAATATGTTTTAACTGAATTCCCAAGTAAATCAGTCTTCAAATTTAAAAAAAATTAAGCTTAATGATAGTTTTCAGTTTCTAATTATCTAAGCTCTAAACATAAAAGTCAGTATTTACGCATAAAATCTAATGCACGACAGAGAGACTATCTACCGTTGTTATTTTACCGTGTAACACTAAATGAAGTTAGTGTTTTGTATTTATTAGGTGTTTACCTACTTATACACAATAATGCCGATAAATACTTAAATTCAATGAGGTGATTCCTTACATGAAAAGTGTCCGGGTTTTCCCCGGACACTTCTTGAAACCCCCCCCCGGACGGCCCCCGGACGGCCTACAAACTAGGACAAATCCGGGGAAACCCGTACGGATGGCAGCCCTAATCGCATAGTAGAGCAAAGGAATAAACCTGTGAATGTATAAGTCACACTGAGAATACATTTGACTATCCCATACTAAACGGCATCATCCCACCCGCCGGAATGTATGAAACGGCCAATTTTTCGCGATTTCGGCGTTGGCAGTTAGTAAAAGTTGGTCAGTAGGTATGACTTATCCATTCACAGGTCTGTTTCTTTGCTCTACTATGTGATACATACATACTTTATATGCGTTTCGAGGTTTCCTAAAATGGTGATTTTATTTTATTCAGATTCCTTTATTCTCCGCTCAGACACTTTTTTCATAAAACACTACCCACGTGAGATCCTGTCACCTGTCACTTACATTTTATCGTCATTTTAAACAACAGATATCTCTCTCTATCTCATTTATTGTTGATTTATTTAAACATTAGAGGTCATATTCATATACCAAAGAAAAAACGACCAACATCACCAACGTCCGAGGTGGGAATCGAACCCACGTACTCAGATTTCACGGCTGATGCCTTTACCGCCTCTTGGGTCGGATTTTATAAAGTTACATTTTACAATTTCGCTGTTTGCCTCTCTAACGCACTAACGCACGCATATATGGCTAGAAAGAGAGGCAAACAGCAAAATTTTAACTTTATAGGTAAAACGCGACCTTGGTCTTAGCAACCACTAGTCAATTTTCTCGGGTATATTGCAATCCCTTTCCTTTTCCTCATTTTATATTTAATATACGAATAGTAAAAAAATCGATTATATGTATTACAATATTCCTGATATCACTCCACTCCGCATCTCAGCACAATCTCAGCCAATGCCCACAGAGTAGAGACACGCTGTATATGAGACTATAATAGTCTTGGTATCACAAATCCTTCAGCACATTAGCCATAGCATTAGATGCTAGCCTGTCAACACCGTTCATCTTCTCTGACACCTTGGATTTGGCTATTTCTACACCTAAGGCACTGGTCTCACCACGAGCTACTAAGCTATGAACTATGGGCTATAAACACGAACAAAAGATACGCACTCCCGTGTAAAAAAAGAGACACGGCGATACTCGCCCAGCTATCAGCTATCACCGCCGGGCGAGTATCGCCGTGTCTTTGTTATTTACACGGGAGTGCGTATCTTTTGTTCGTGTTTATAGCCGATAGTTCATAGCTTAGTAGCTCGCCGTGACTCCAGTGGCTAAACTATTAATAACTATAAGTTCATACCATTTTGGTATGTATAACTATCAGCAATAAGGTACATAACCGCACAAAAATAAAGCACTTAAGTCTTTTTGGCTCTTATGATATCGCTAACCCCAATATTACACGGTCCTATATTACATTTTCGGGTTAATGAAATCTGAACAAAGTTTCAGTGTGACAGAGTTCAAATTTCAAGTTGATATACGTGTAACATAGAAACTTGTTAAATTGGGACAGCGATATTAAGAACCATTTTTGGAAAAGATTTAAGCGTATAAGCTTGTGTTTTTAAGAAGCTGTTTTGAAGTATAGCGGGATTTATAAAAGCATACATTTTTCATTAAATTTAGGTCGCTACATATACGTATTATACATAACTTACGATGAACAAAACAAGCTAAGCTACGGTATAAAATATGGTGTTTTGCAGCTTATTATACGAATTAGGTAATTTTTTAAAGAGTTTGTATGTTACAGTTAAATTCAAAGAGTTTGTATGATTGCACCTTTATCCATCCATAAAACTGCACAAACGTCACATGACTCACTTAAAATGATTAGGTATTAATCATTTATGGGAAATAAAAATAAAACAGCCGCATTTTCCTGAACCTCAAGACGACGGCTATCAGGGAAAAATATAATATTTTACATTTATTTATTTATTTATTTTATATTCCAATAAGTTTCACAGCATAACAGTAAAAACCAAATCACTGTGAACTAAAAAAATACAAAACAAATAATAGGTACTTAAAAACTATTTCAATTTGGGCGACGACGTAACGACGTGGCTCCGTTGCGTTGTCTGATCTGACGTAGAATTCGGCAGATTGCCCCTAGACTGCCGAAACACGACGCCCTATAGACAATTATGAATGTCAGTAGTCGATAAATGAGAAGACCCTATGACAGCTCAAAAATGCTACTAGAATTCTGACCACTGGTAATAACCTTAGCAATTTATTTATTTATTTATAAAGTTTACAATCAACACAATGCCCGTATACCAAGCAGAAGACGAAGTTCATTACAGGTGAAACCACTTAATGCACCGTTATGTGCACCCTCGAATCCCGAGTGTGTTAGCGTGTCAGTCTGTTTGTTTGCCGGCCTACGCAGCCGACGAACAAAACTCTGTGGAGACGATATCATTATCTTAGAACTATAACTAAAGGTGCATTCAAACCTAAAGAGCACTCGCTTGTCTATCCCCCGTTCTACGAAATCAACCAATCACGTTTTGTGTAACAATCGAGTTTCGTAGAGTGGGGGGTTAGAATAGCGAATGTTCGTTTGGTCTGAATGCACTTTAACGTGACACTCAAACATATTTTTAGTATTTTATGTAACCCTTGTTTAAGAGAGGTCAAAAAAGGTGAGTGGCGTGGGTAACAATTTGAGGCGAAGCCGGAAATTGTTATTAAAGACGCCACGAGCATTTTTGACTTAGTTAAACAATGTGGAACACACTTATTTTCAATTAAAATTGTAAATTTGAGATATATTCTTAGTAAAACACAATTTTATTATTCATCAAGGTCGAGCGGGAGACGTCAAAATTAAAAAAGAAAGCTCCTCTATGGTTTACTGTTCATGAGAAATGACATTTAAAATTAGGTTGGCAGCCATGTTTTTCATTAAGTCTTGTATACATGAGGTAAAAAATGCACTTCGTGTATACCCGAATGTGTTTATAGGGAATAGACAATATAGACGTATCTTGACATCTGTAAGGTACTAGGGGCTTAATGGTGTGTTCACGACCCTGTAAATGACAAATAAAAGTACGGGAGTAGAAAAAAATATTTAGCAAACGGGCTACTCATGTAATTTAAGTCGGTAATTGCTCGACATGTTTCGATCCATTTAGAGGATCCTGGAGTACCAGCGACCAACACGCCGGGCTTTGGTCGCGGGTACTCCATGATGAGGATCCTGTAATCAGAGTTGGGCAAAAAGTAATATGATTACTTCTATAAATTACATTTGTATGTGTACTTTGTAATCAATATTACAAAGTACACATACAAAAGTAATCTGAAGGAGTAATCATATTACTTTTTGCTCAACTCTGCCTGTAATGGGTATGCGTGGGTCGAAACATGTTGAGCAATTATCGACTTAAATTACATGAGCGACCCGTTGGCTAAATATTTAAATACGATATCATTAATATGTTACTCCAACATTGGGGTTACTTAATCATCAACATTCATCTTACGACTAATTTTAGTATCAGACCATAGGAATCGTACGGAACAATAATTTAGGAATGTTAGGAAATAAATAGCAACAATTGGGCCTTTTCCAATAAAAACCCGAAAACCAGATTCGATCCAGACCCCCTGGTCTGGATCGAATAGGCCCCTGCCTATTTCTCGAAAGCTTGTAACTTGTAATACAAGCGGAAGTCCTTATCTAATTAATAGTGTCAAAAAGAGACTTCCACTTGTATTACAAGTTACAAGCTTTCGAGAATCAGGCCCCAGCAGCAAGCAAGCATCAGCCTATGATAGTCCACTGCAGGACGTAGGCCTCTCTTATTAACTATGTTATGCCCATTAGGAGGTAAATGCCCGTAATCGCCACGCTGGGCACGCGGTTTGACGATCGCAGTAATGTGTCCACTATGATGACGCTGCTGCCCATCATTAATCTTTTATCAAATAATGGTCAGTGACACTTCAATCCCCTAGACGACTCTTACGACACCCGCAGGAGGAGTTGGGGTGGTGACAAATGTATTCTTACTGCCGTCACCACACGGTCAGACCAGCAGAATAATGTTTGAATATTATTTTCAACCACCAACAAAAGACCAAAATAATAAAGTTTCGTACATTTGGGTTTCCATTACGTGACGCTCGTAGTAAGTTAAATTCATATAGGTACAAAAAACGTGACGTAATGGATTTTTTTGAGACATTATTTTTATTATCTAGATCGAATCAGCCCACGATTCTGATTCGAATGAGCCCAAGCACGTCCAGATCCGGAAGAATCAGGTTTTCGGGTTTTTTTTTTGGAAAACGCCCAATTAATACGTTCAATGCGGTAGGGGGTCTTTCGACCCCTTACTAAATATTGTAATTCAGATGGATATAACGTAGTATGACGTAGGTAACAAGTACCTCTAATATGAACTCAATTATTAGTATTGTAATTATAAACTTTGTTATAATTTAAAAAAATAAACAAACAATGTGTTTAAACACAAAACAAACATTCTGCAAATTTGGTCTTAAAAATCGTTTCCACTCCTCTCATTACCCTGTTCCTTACGCTGTGTGCTTAAAACAGGATTATATCGTTAAAGTCAAACCAACAATAGATTTTGTTCCGGCGCCATGAATAGTAGTACATAAATAAATATGCCATAACAGTAGTTTCTGGAAGGGAATTATAATGAAACTTAATGAACTTGGAACGTTATTACTGTTTATTTCTACCTTTCTAAACCGTGTGATGTTTCACAAAACATAATATTTTATCCTTTTCACAAACGAATCTACGTGTGTAAAGCAACTTCTAAAACGTTAATTTAATAAGTTAAGTTAAGTTAGTTAAGTTAATAGTAGGCTTAGTTATAAATCGATTCGTAATTATTTCTGCTAACAAGCACAAACCGCCAATAGAGGAGCCTAACACAAGTACATACCAGGGTACTATTATATTTCTAGTAGATTTGTGTATCCTTTTCAGTTTTTTTTCGTACAATTTTCTTTGCAAACTGATATAGTCTTGCCAAACTTTAAGGCTAAGTCCAGCGGCCTTCACTCGCAGCGCTAGAAGGTAAAGCTCTTGATGCAGCGGGAATCCCTTGTATATGAAGCTGCCATACATCAGGTTGCCTAACGGTTTGCGAAAAGGATAGAGAAGACGATGTCCAGTATCATCATAGTACTTGTGCCGTTC